>PVHP010003164.1:0-81187 GCA_004024765.1 Zapus hudsonius | reverse complement strand
AAAAAAATACAATAATTATCATAAGTGGCTTATCTGAGCTGTGAAAAGTGGAAAAATAAATTTGCATCCCAATTATGTACTTGATAGAACAGAACAGCTCCTTATGTATAGATTGGTGCATGCAGGCAGGCAGTGTTTATGAGTTACTGAGCACACTATCCCAGCTCTTGTAAATTCTGCTTTCTTAGAAAAAAGAGACCATAGTTATAGTAATAAAACCATTGGGTAAATGGAGCTGTTATCTGTGTTCATTATAATCACTTCAGTACCACACATCTCAGTATTTATTTTACCTTTTTCTCTCATTTTGCAAGTGATTTAGGATTGAAAATGAGCTACGAAACATGTCTTAATTTTTTTCATAGATATCCAGAAGTGTTTAAACACATCCAAAACTGCTGCAGAATTCTGAGGCTTAAACTCACTATATATATATATATATATATATATATATATATATATATATATATATATATATATATATATATATATATATATATATATATATATATATATATATATATATATATATATATATATATATATATATATATATATATATATATATATATATATATATATATATATATATATATATATATATATATATATATAGTGGTATATATAACTAATGGTATATATATACATATATAGTGGTATATATAACTAATGGTATATATATACATATATAGTGGTATATATAACTAATGGTATATATATATATATACATATATATATATATGTATATATATATATATATATACCATTAGTTATACACTATCATCCCTTCACTCCAACTCTCATTAACCTGGGGCCCTCCTCAGTGGGTCATGGCATTCACTGTGGGGTCATGAAGGCCTCAGTCATTCCCTATAGGATAGCTACCCAATCTGTGGCTCTTACAATATTCCGCTCCCACTTCCCCTAAATTCCCTAAGCCATGACAAGCTTGTTGCAGTCTGTTTCAGTGTTGAGTTCTTTGTAGCCTCTGGATTTCTGCTTGCATTAGTTTTGATTATTCTAAGTGTCTTTCGCCATCACCCTCAGGGGACTGGTTGTCAGGCTAGCGTTAGGAGCAGTTTTCATTATGTCACTTCCTCTGCAATTTCTCCTGGGCCCTGGCAGATGTGGTAGAGGTAGAAAGTCTAATGGTGGGCAGTCTGCTATCTCTGATGAATCTAGGTTCTCCTCCATTTTCTTTGCCATCTGTAAAACAAAACAGATTTTCCAACTAAGCATGAGAGCAATTTGGGTTTAAAAGGTTATGCAAAGATGTTTAGGAGATTTATGGTGTACGAGCCCATTCTGATCTGATTCCCAGTACCAGATATGAGGTCTCTCACTGAGCAGATCTCAAGTCTAATCAGAGAAGAGTAGGCTACATGCCACTATTGTACAAGTATGTCCATCTTGTTCTGCTGGTTGATTTTGTAGTCTGCAGTGTTCCCTGCTTATTCTTGCTCTTGGTGACCATCATCCTCCAACGGCTCTAATGGGGCTCTCTAGCGCTGTAAGGGCAAGCCAGGAGGGAGCTGGTTTCCCTTTCAGTTCCAGCATGGTATTTCCATGTCCTGTGACCACAGCCTGAAGTGTCTTCAGCAATAAGGTCTTACCTCTTAGCTCTGGCAGGTAATCAAGTGTTAAACTCACTTTTTAAACCTGTGATGAAAACTAAACCTGAAGTACAGAGAACTAATGCATTGCATAAGGGTGACACTTCTCAAAACCTCATCTCTCCTCTGCCTTAACAGATAGGAAAAAATATCTCTAAGTAGGAAAAACTGAACAGCTCACATTTTTTTATTCCATAAATGAGGTTTGAAGGGACTTTCACTCTCTTATTGCTCTGTGATCATGCATCACACCTGGGTAATTTACCTGCTATTCAATTATTTATTGCCCTATTTACCTTGTTAGAATATGAGCTCACACAATAGGACTCTTGTCTGTAGCTAGCTTATTATCCAAAGATCCACATCTGTGTTTTAACAGTTTTCAATAATGATTTTTTGTGCAGATAATACTGGATATAACAAAGAGTATTACACAACTGATTGCCTAATTTCTGAACTGGAAAAACTCTGAGCAGTGAGCTTTGGGGAGAACAGCTAGGGAGACCTCCCTCATTCTGAGCAGCAGGCTTCCAAAGGGAACCCCTGTAGTCAAGATCCTCACCTCCTACTTCCTCTCTGTTGATTTTTCTGCTGACCTAACCCTGCCTCAGCCATAAAGTAAAAAGACATACAATCTCCATTACACACTAAACTCCTTTCCTCTCCTCAGTACCCAAAGGACTAGCCGGTCATGCTGGCCAAAGCTATTTGATAGAATTTTGAAGCTCCCACCTGCAAAGGTTATTTCCAACACAGTAAGGTCAAAGAAATTATGGAACGATGTGAGGGTCACCTCAAAACTCAGTCACAATCAGTCATCATCTTCTTTGGGTAATGGAACTCTAGATATCATCTAATCGAAATCCAAATGAGAACCTGAATAGTCACGTGTTCAACTCAAGTAGAAGTTGGAGTCTGCTAATATAGCATCAAAGCTTTGGCCACTCGTTCTGATCAAATCCTGACCATGCTACTCAAAATAGCAAACTACCTGGTCCTCAATGCGCACAAGCCTCCTTCTCTGTCTTCTAAGCACCGTCAGCCCACTTCGGGTCAGATGTGTACTTTGTGCAAATACTGTGCTTAATTTTTACCTTTCCTGGCTCCCCTGACAGCAGCTTCAAGAAGTCAGCGAAGCCACCTGCTATGTTCTCCTGTGTCCCCAGGACCTTCAGCAACCCAGCACATCATGAATGCTCAGTTACTATTTGCTGACTGAAAGAGTAAATACTATGATTAGCTCATTTTATTCTTAGTTTGTGAGTTGTTATGATACAACTATTGATCCGTCTCTGTCACACTTCCCACCCGTCCTTGGCTCCTGTCACTGTTCCTTGAAGAAAAGCTTGGTCTTACCTACTAAAGAGAAAATGGGAACTGTGGAGTATGTGTTCCTTCACTTTTGTCTGGTGTCACTTATAAACTTATGTCTCCATATTTGAGGCCTCAGGTCTTCTTCCCAATCTTAATTTGGGTGGTCTGGGTATCTAATTTTGGATATAATATCACTAATTTTAATATCAGAAAATCATAATCTACTTTTTAAAAACATATTTTGATTTATTTTTAAGCAGAGAGAGATAGCGAGAAGAGAGATAGAGAGAATGGGCATGCCAGGGCCTCCAGACACTGCCTTTAACACCTTGCAAATGAACTCCAGATGCATGAGCCATTTTATGCATCTGCCTTTTCATGGGTACTGGGGAACTGAATCCAAGTTGTTAAGATTTTCAGGCAAGCGCCTCAATTGATGAGCCATCTCTCCAACCCAAATCTACATTTTTAACAGTAAGAAGAATTAAATAAATTGAAGTTTATTCACATAATGCCACTATTCAATGGTATGTTAGAAAAGTTTTAGTGACCTGAAAATTATCACAATATGTTGTTTTATTACAACATTTATGATAAAGAACTGGGGATATAGCTCAGTGGTAGAGCACTTGCCTAGCATGCTGACTTCCTGAATTCAATCCCAAGAGCAGTAAATAGTAAAAAATACATTACATTAAACTATATAGAGAATTTGACAATGTTTTTGATACAGGATTTGGGGTTCCTTTGTCTATGCACCAATATGTACCAATAAACTGATAATTTTGGTGTGTTTCTGAATTCTTGTCTTATTAATTGATGAATGAAATTCACAGACCAGAGGATGAGGTTCAGGAAGATTGTGTTATAGCTTAGAGCTTTAGGAGGGAGAGGTTTAAGGGAAGGGGCTCTTAAGAGAAGGAAAGAAGAAACAGTTCTTGCTCAAGGAGTCAAGAGGTTATCTAAGAAGCCCACACCCACATTGAGACAGGTTTGAGTTTGTTATGTGGGAGCCCCCTGGATGGTGCTGTAGTCAACTACAAGTTGCTGGGAAGGACATCCAACCAGACACAGTTTATAAGAGTGGGTTATTTAAGGCTATAAATCCAGGGGAAACACCATTAATGGCAGAATAAGCTGGTTCCTTTTTATAGATCTAAGCAGAGAGACACCACCAAACATCCAGCACCGCAAGCAAGCACAAAACACAAGCCAAATCTTCTCTCTCCACACATTTTGGCTGGAATCCAGATAACCCCCAAACTCACCTTAGGGCTGAACTCCAGGACCCGCTCCCCAATGACACCTCCTCTAACCACATGGCTGGAGACAGAAGCTATAAGTTTAATTTTAATAAAGCATTGAGTCTATGGGGCCATACATTTACACTTTGGATTTCAAACTACCACATAGGTGATTGTTCTACATAGTCCATATGTGATATCAAGAGTCTGGGGTCGGGATTTCTGGAAAACTGTAATCTTCCCCAGAAATCTTAATTCTCCGAGAAGGACTTTCTCAGCAAGGAGTGGAAGGACTCTTGAAGAGTCCAGAGATAAGGAAAGACTAGACCCTTGTGATATTTCTGACCCATGGTAATATGAAATGGCCTAGATTTCCCCCTACATGTCCACAGACAATTCCCAAATTTAGCCAAGAGACAGCTATTTACTTTGGGGTCCTGTCACTCTTAAACTGCCTAATTTTTAAAAATATACGCCCAAAAGTAATACTCATATTCATCATTATATTCATCAATTATCTCTTGGTGGTAGGATTGTAGAGTATTTTAGTTTTCTTCTTTATGTAAAATATTACTTCCATAATCATAAAAGGTAGCATATTTAAAGCACTATGGTTTGACCTTACATTTGGGACTCTACATGCGTGTGTTGTGTAATACAATGAGTAGATGAGTACGGTGGTCATCTAGCTTAGCAATGCCAAGTACATTGTATGTCATCTATGAGAAAAAATTTCCGGTGTATTGGAGAAAGGGTGAAAATAGATCAAGAAAGTTGACAAGCAGCTAAATGTTCTGGCATAGAAACTACATGTATTTTCATAAACGACAATTCTTAAATATTGCTTTCATCAGTGCACAGAAGGACTGATCAATCTCATTCATTCGTAACTACACAGGTTTGATGATGAAAACAGACCTTTCCTCCTCCTCCTGGCAGGAGGGAGCAGTGTCTTCAGCACACCGCACACAAACGCCTTCACTTCTCATTTCCCCATTGTGACAGGAGAGAATCATAACCATCCTTTCACCCCGAACCAGATCTCATTCTAATGGGTATTCAAATCCCTTTTGAAAAATGCATTCATGCTTGGGTCATAAGATGTCTTTGGGAAAGTGTTACAGTGTAAAATCTGAAAGAAATCAGAACACACCCTGTTTTGCATATGGGATATGGACAAGACAATTATTTATCATGGAGGGGAAAAATATATGCTCTATTGGTTTGCTACAAAAGCTGTAATTTTATTTTGAAGTTCTCAAGTTTTGTTCTCTTGGTTTATGGTTATGCTAAAATTATGGCTTTGTAATAGGTGGTGAGGCATACTTTATGCACTCTCATAATTATAAGCTATTACAGTTCATTCTGTGTGTCAGGATGGTTTTATGGACATTTAAATGACGTTTCTGACAATGAAGCTCCCGTTCTAATAGCATTACATTATGGCTACACCTGGTGGGATGCAGCCTCTCAGCGCTTCTCTGATAAACCATGAGGAAGAGAAAGGTGGAATTTAAAACCTGCCAGCAAGACATGTAGATTTATCAATCCATTTTTATTTAAATAACTCATATGCTCTTTGCCTCACCGAGCCACAAAACCATCAAAGAGAAGGGAAAAAAAAATCACCCTGGTGATTTCATATTCTTTTGAAGAGGAAGATACCTGAAAGTTTGAACATATAAAATATGGTGAGTCATCCATCCTCCTCCCTGGAAGCTGCATTGGCATGTTGTTACTTAACTTTGGGTGTTTGCTTCTTAACAAACCATCTGTTAGCATGTGTCAAGGTGTGTTTTTATTGTGGTGCTTATAACCCTAACTATGCTTCTGGTTTCTTATTTCTTACTTGAGAATATGTTAAAAAATGTTGTTGGAGAATGCAGTACGATTCTCCATTTCCTGACTAAACAAAACCACATTCTACCAATTGGAGTGTCAGCTGAGTAGGCTCATAAATAAGATGTAATTAATAATTTTAGAGGGCTAAGGATATGGCTCAGTTAGTAAAGCAATTGCCCCACAAATATATGGATCATAATTTGGGTCCCCAGGTCCCACATAAATACTGGGCACCATGCTATGCTCTTATAATCCAAGCATTCGAGAGGTGCCAGAGGGATCATTAACGGGGCAAGGTGACTGATTAGACCAGTAGAATTGGTGAGCTCTGAGTTCAGTAAGAGAGTCAGTCTCAATGAATGAGGTTTCGAGGAGAAGCCAATCTTTGAGCTGAACACACACACACACACACACACACACACACACACACGCATCCATGAGCCCATGTATACATAGATATACATACATACACACATGTATGCACACACACCACACACATGCACATGCAGAATCAAATATTTATGTCTCCAAAGTGGCAGTAAATTTTGTTAGATGACAAAGTCTTCAAGGTTGTCAAAGCTTCATGAAAGAATTCTACCAAAGTAAAGGCAAGTCATATAAAATAGAAAAATGCAATGAACTAGTGTCAAATTTTCACTTTAAATGACTTTTGAGATTGTGAATACCTAATAAAAAATACATTAAGCAAACACTATGTGTTCCCCCAAAAGTAAAAATGCAAGAAACAGCATTTACTTATGTCTCCTATAGCTTCTTAATTTAGTCCCTATTATGCATAGGAATTAGAGCCCATATGGTCTTCTATCAAATGGTTCCACACCACTGGGAAAGTATTTATTTCATCAATGTGAGCTAAGTATTTTTAAATCATTAATGTGAAGATGCAGTGCTCTTAAAAAATAGAATGCAATCTTTAAAAAGAAGTCAACAGTGTCATATAACATCTCTCCTACATCTGGCTGTGGAATCCATTTAGGACTCCCAGTTCCTGCATATTTTAACACTTCCATAAAGCTGGAAGGAGGGGGTTGCAGGCGATGTTCACTCAGCAATTCACTAACGAAGACAAGTATGTGGAATTCCAGACATGTAAACAGCCTTCATGGATAAGAAATGCATCCTAACAGATTGTTAATTGTGCAAGAATAAAATCTCAGATACCTGACCTATGCTTCCCTAGAGCAGGGGAAGCTGGCATTAGAGGCTTTTTGCTTCAGGGAATTAGTGCAGGATGATCATCCACATAACAAAAATTAATTCTCGAAAAATTTGAAACAAACATGTTAACTGGTTTCTGGTAAGGGATTATGAGGTTAATCGCATGACCACGAGAATGGATTTTGTAATGAGGTTTTGTTGCATGAAAGCTGAGGAGGAAGGAAAGAGTGGTTGTGGGTAAAATTAACCAGAGATGAGATGTGCACATGAGGTAGAGAAAGGGGCTGTTGGGAGATGGTTAACCAAAACTAAGGACATATGAAAAAGGTGTATGGAAACTTACAAAGGTTTTAATTGTTTTACTACTGGTAAAATGATTAAAAATAAAATATTAGAACAAAAGTTAGAACAAAAGTCCCTTTCATGAGTACATAAAGCTACTCCCAGAAGCCATAGGACATGAATCAAAATCCCACTTCCTGGTTTGAGTTGCCTCCCTATGAGTTGTTGACTGAGAGGCTGTAGAGGTCCCCCCCAAAAAGTCTAGGCTCTTGCCATTGCTTTGGGTTGTCCACTAAAACTAGATGGTAAGTCTTTAATGCTGGAGACACCCCAAGACATTTGCAAGACATAAAGAAAGATGGAATGGGACTGAGGGCTTCCTTCATGATAACTAGATTTGAGTGATTTAAGATTTGGGGTCCAGAGAGGGATTAAATTCCATAAAAATGCAAGAAATCCCAGGCTCATGGACCCCAATTTGTTTTAGTCCTTTGTCCAGGATAACAAAGAATTAAAAAGAGAAACTCCAAAAGGGGTGAATTATGAATTATGAGGTTTAGTGTAGAGAGAGTTTGTATCTAGGGGGGAAGGCCTGCAGGAAGGCCCAAGCCAAAAAGAGATTCTCCCTCTTGCCCAGCTGGAAAGGGGGAGGGGTGATGGAGAAAATCTCTCCTCCACATAGAGAAATCCCCAGGGAAGAAGCCTCTGGTGAACCTGCCAGACAGGATGTGTCTATTGGTGCAATAGTGGCCTGACTGTTAACAGAGAAAACCAACTGCTTTAGGATTGGATTTAAGGCCCATTCCATGGGAGGCAGTTCACACCTAGTACTGTAAACCTGATCACAAGCCTTTAGAGAGGTCATTTTCTTTGGAGCAGGACTGGCTTCTTTTGTTGCTACAATAAATGGACAGGCTGTCAAACTGATTTCTAAATATTTATATTTCTCTCCATGAATCAGGGCTGCTCTCAGTCTTGGCAGAAGTTTCCTTTTGCAGTGGGCAGAGTGCTGAGAATACATGACTATGTGTGCTCAGCTCTAAACAGGACACCTGTATCAACTCTCAGCCTGGACAATGGAACAGAAGAGGAGGCAGAAACAAATGTAAAAGCCAGATAATGGGGAGCACTCCTGCAGCAGGCTTTCTTTGGACATGGAATGGCTGTTACACTAATGAGTTTACAAGACCCCCTTAACTCCCTGAGTGGCTGCTGATGTTTTTATGGTTGCTGGGTAGAGAGTCATGTCCTTCAGTGGTATGTTCACTGATAAATAGCTCACAATCCAGTAAATCACATACATGCTCATGATAGTAATCCTACTTTTACTTGGTGGGTCCCCCAAAAAATTAAAATTAAAAAAAAAAGTGAGATGAGGGGAAATACAGCCAACATTCATGTATGAGATTAACAAAGAGAAATTAAAATTAAAAAGTTTAAAAGCCATCTTCTGTCCAATAATGTCAGAATACAAAATGTCAGGTCAGGATCAAGCATTACATCTTTTGTCCCAAACCTTCAGTTCCCTTTGTTACAAAAAAGTTCATCTTTTTCTTGACTTTTAAGATGTTGAGACTTGAAAATTATTGGCCAATTTTTAAATAGAATTTCTTCAATATTGGTTTGTCTGGTGTTTCCTCATGGTTAGGTTTGGAATATCAGTGCATATGAATGAAAACAGACACAAAAATAAGCTTTTTAAGGGGAAAAAAACTATCTTCTGCTGCATATAGAGCCCACCTGAATCTTGTGAAAACTGATGATACACATCTCAAAAAGAGGACAAAATATGCAAACTAATTAGGCTAAATATTCCTGGATGGCTATTCTTGTTGATTATATTGGTCTGTGAGTGGAAAGTGAAAGATATGCCTGACAAACTGTGCTTTTCTAATGGCCATTTTAATTTACATACTGGTAAAATTAGGAGGCTACTAGTAGAAAAGAGAGAGCAGTCTCTTTGCTTAGATTTGTTTTCATGAGCTTTTGAAACTCTAAGTAATAAAAACAATGTTGACATTAGAAACAAAAGAAAAGAAAAAAAATGTCAGAAATACCCAAATCTACTATTCTCTAGTAGAAACGTTCAAGGTTGTTCGTTGATCCACATGTCTTATATGTGAATAAGCTTTCAGAATTTTCTAAAAATATGAGCCTTGCACTTCAAACTAAATTCATTCGCTCTTCAGATAGGAATCAAATGGGTAGTGTATTAAAGCAAGGGAAAAGCAAAGTTTGAGGTCCTTTTATTGGGAAGATCTGGAAATATATCCATTTCACCACAATCCCTTTTTCTTATGCCTCATTAACTTTTTTCTCATCAGAGGAATCTGAGAACAATTGCTCTAAAGTGCAATTCAATAGTTTGCAACATCAGTAAAAATAATGAAAATTCGAATGACAAAATGTTATTTTTTAAAAAAACAGTTGTAATAGTTATAACAATTACAGTCTATACTAAACTCTTTTATAATGAGGGGGAAATCCCACTAGCTAATATTTCAATTTACTTAATGAAATATACCTTAGCTGTCTTAAAATTTTAAATTAGTTAAGAGAATGAACAGAAATTATTGACTCATTATATTAGTCAGGGTTCTCTAGAAGAAACAGAGTTGATAGAATAGATATAAAAAAAAGGAATTTATTGGGATAGCTTACGACAGTCCAATAGTAGCAGTCTGTAGGCCCACAGGTAAGGAACCAGTAGCTGTTCAGTCCACGTAGATAGATGTCTCAGCAGTCCCAGTACAGCTCAAAAGGCCTGATGAATCCCTGGGGAGCGGCTGCTCTTCAGTCCACGATGTGAGGCCGAGGAATCTGGGTTCCGATGTCCATAAAGGGTAGGAGAGCAGGATGCGAGTGCAAGTCACAAACCAGCACCAGCAGAAGGGGGGGAGGAAGGAAGAGCATCTCCTTCCCCTTAAGCTTCCTTATATTAGTCTCCTTCTGGAAGGCCCACCCAGGATTACTATGGATTAGCTCAAATTGACAAATTTAACCATCACAAGTCTTCTCCAAAATCCCAAAAGGAATTTGTCAATCCTTTCTGCAAGCAAACTCAGGGATCCACCCAAGATCATTATGGATTAGCTCAAATTGACAAACTTAACCATCACAAGTCCACCCCTTGTCAACTTGACATCAAATCATATCTTCTTACATCTTAATATCCAAATGGAGACAGTAATCTCATGATTCCGCCTAACATGATATAACTATCCCATGTATAACTGGAAATGCGTAATCTTCCCCAACATAAGGCAGGTCTCTTGAGGAATGCTACTCATGTAAAGTCAAAACATTCAAATTATGCATTTTACCATGGAAACATTTTAAAATCTGTATTATCAAGAAATTGATGTTATATGAGAAAAAGTTCAGAATTCAGATAGATACGCTGAACTAAAAAAATTGTCCACGATCCAATTTCCCACCATTGGCTACTGCTAACCTTTCATTAAAGATGCTTCTAGATGTCCACAGTTACAGTGTTGATTTTAATTCCTTTCTTAAATCTTCATTCAAATCTTTATTGTCTCCTGTGATTAGAGAGTATGAAGGAATATTGGCAAAGAAGAAAATAGGCTGGTATTCATGATCCTATTATTGCTCCCCAGCTTTATTTCACATAATCTTTATGCAGTGTATGTAAAAACATGCATTTTCTTTATTTTTATTAATATTGCTTGTGTGTGTGTCTGTGTGTGTGTGCGTGCATGGACACATAGTTGTGTTCAGGTATGCACATGTCACAGAACATGAGTAGAAGGTCAGAGGACAACTATCAGGACACTTACTGCCTGCCCACCTCATTGGAGGCAGCAGAGTTTCTCTCTCTGGATTCTAGGTCTACCATTCCTTGCTATGTTCTCTATGAGCGCCCAGGAAATTCTCTAGTCTCAGCCTCCCATCTCCAGGCAGTGGCAGCATATTCAGATTGCAGAAGCCTGCTTCAGGCTTTACATGTGGTGTGGGGATTGAACTCAGGTTCTCCAGCTTGAGTACTGAGCACTTTATCCACCAAGTATGTTCTTCAGCCCCTTCATTCTTTAATGACTCATTCAACATTTATTCTAATTTTAATCCTGATGACTGTAAAAACATCTAAAAAGATCTTGGTGTATGTGTTTTCTATAATATCCTCCTTTCAAACCAGGCTGTTTGAAAGTGGTAATCACAAACTTGCTTTGATCCAAGTCTTTCTGTTATTTTTCTGCATTTGGTACCATTGAGGGCCAGAGAGGTAGCAAGGGTGTCCCTGAGTATGACATAATTTTGTCATGGAAAAAGTCTTCCTCTAAATGTCTTCTAGCCATGAAAACATGCAGCCTGGAGTCTGGTGTTGCATTCCTTGTAATAGACAGGAAGTTAGGATCACAAATGGCATTTGGAGGCAGGAGACTGAGGAGAGGTATGGACAAGAGTAGATGGAAGAGGCATCAAACAACGATGCAAATATTTCACAGACTTGCTGGGGGGAGTTTCTTTGTGATTCCACTTGGAGATTTTGAAGGTTGTGGAGCCTGGCATATCCTGCTTCTGAAGCAGTTTTTTTTGTTTGTAAGCTTGCTTATTTGTTGTCTTACACACTGCCACAAATACAATA
Organism: Zapus hudsonius; assembly: GCA_004024765.1. NCBI lineage: Eukaryota > Metazoa > Chordata > Mammalia > Rodentia > Dipodidae > Zapus > Zapus hudsonius. The sequence goes on along the minus strand of PVHP010003164.1, from coordinate 69,104 downwards.
TCTTTTTTATTAGTTAATTTTTTTCTATGTAGTTCCTACTACTCTTTTTTTTTCTTTTATACTGTGAATGAAATTCTTTTTAATTATAATTCACTTCTTGTTTCTTACTTGTCAACTCAGCTTCTTAAGGCTCTTTTCTTGGGAGGAGAACTTAGAGTCTTCCTGCATTCCTGAGCCACCATGCTACTGTGTATGTATACTGCTGTGAACATCTCAACAAAAAAATTCTCTCTCTCTCTCTTTCTCTTCTATCCTCTTCTCTTCTCCTCTCCTCTCTGGCTTTTCATTGCAGTTCTTCTCCACCCTATTCATCAATAATGCTTGCCAAAGACTTGACTTTGGTCAAGTAGCCTGTCTGTTAAAAGCCTGCGAAGTGATGTAGGGGAGGAAAACTTTCCCTCTGTCCTCTGGGAGTTCAGTAGATGAGTCTGTGAACTAAGATGACAGGAGGCAGATTAACAGGAGAAGGCATACAAATTTATACCAGTCTCTATGTTTTCACAAGAAAGAAATGTGAACATATGACCTAGTGAGAACTGGGAGGCAATGCAGCCTTCTTCTAGGGCAAAGTGAGGTGGGCCATTAGGGTGTAGGGAGACTACATGATTTGGGTAAAGATAAATGAGCCCTCAGGAGAATAGGTGACAACTCTTGTGATTAACTATGTAGGTGCAATGCTGACTTCCTGTCTCTTCTCCTGTTTTGTGAGTTTCACATATCTTGGTAGATGGAATTCCCAGGAGGAGATTCATGACAAGCACTTTTTGGAGAAACTGTCAAAAGTAGGAAATTTAGAGATGACAGCTGATGAACTCTTTCAGTAACACAGGTTTATTTAAAGTAAGGCATATTGCTCAATAGTTATGATGGAGACACCGTAGCTTCCTAGACATCTACCTGGTTCTGGGAGGGGTGTGTGTGTGTGTGTGTGTGTGTGTGTGTGTGTGTGTGTGTGTTTAAGCACTCAGTAAGGTCTCCCAGGCAAATGCTCCTGAGCCGAATAAGAATATCTTAGGAGTGGATGGAGCTCCAACTGGGAGTTCCGCTCTCAGGTAGATAACTAACCTGAACCTGAATTTTCATGAGCTCACTGCTGTCCTAGGGTCCACTGGGAATTTCAGTCTATTCTTAGTAGTTTCAGCTCTATGTGACTTTTATATTTATCCACCCACTGTTTACTCAGTCAATTTTAAATGAATAAGCCAAACCTAGTGCCCAGTAGGGAGAGACTTCATACCCCATGGGTGTAGAAACCAGCGCAATCACTGAAGGATAGTTGAGCTTTACTGACTGATTTGTTAGAACCTGTCCTCATTTGTGAAGAAGAAAATATCCACATAGGATCCAAAGAGCTCAGAGCAAAATAGCTTTATTTTCCATAGAGAATAAAACAATAAAGGAAAAGGATAATCTGTGAAACATGTGCTCACTGTTTCAAAAAGTAGCAATCACATTTGTATCTAATGATACAATGTGGGCTCTGGGAATGGGGATATAGCAGGGCCTCTATTTGTTACCTGGATAAGTAATCTTTTAAAATATAGAGTCATAATCAAAGGAAATCAGGCTGGCTGTCCACATTGTAACAAGTCTTGAGCAGTCTGTTTTCTTCCTTACTTAGAAGTATTTTAGAAAAGGAAAAAAATCATAAATGGATTTCAAATAAGGATTAGATTTTTAGCCTGTATTTCAGAAATGGTCTGTGATGTGCATAATACATATATTAAATAAGTGAATCAGGATTAATAATCTTTTTGATATAATAAAAGGGGAGAGAAACAAATTGTCTTGGAATCGGAATTGTGCCAATTGGTCCTTTGGGAAATATCTCTTGCTTAGAAAGTTTAATTCAAGTAGATTCCCTTGGGGACAGTGAATCTTCTTTTCTTAACACACATAATGGAAACTTTACACTGTATAGAAGCTGTTGGTACAGACATGGGCACACCACAGAGCTGTGAAAGCTCAGATTTCTGACAGGGAACTGGGGCCACATTGGCTGGTAAAGAAAACATTTCGATGACCAAGGTTCTTTTCCCTTGAAGACTTAGGTGAGTATTTGAGACTCTGTGACTCCAGCTCTAAAGGAAGCCACTGCTCATTTTACAGCGTTGTATTCTGACAGAGAAATGTAAAGGAAGAGGAAGGTCAAAGGACTAAGTGAACTAGATAGCAAAAAAAGTTTTTTTTTTAATTTACTGAAATTCTAGAAGTTTCAGGGTCTTGTCTTTTAATTTGTAAAACACTGGGGAGACCATTCCAGAAGTGCTGAATGAATAATAAAGAGAGCTAAATGAGTTTGGGAAATTGACCATCACAATTAACAAGGCATATTATCTCAACAGAGTAAGAGCTTTGCTATCCTCCTCCTTTACATCCTGGACCAAATGCATGAATCCCATCCATTTCTGCATCTCCACAGTGGCATCACTTCTGATGCCAACAATACATGGAGCGGTGATCAAAAGTGATAGAAATATCAGTAGCTGCAATTTTAGTACATGGTAATCTTTAGAGGAACAGGCTTCACAAGAAATCTTACAGTGGTGTTGACTGAACGGAGCAGAAACTTAAACTGCCAGGAACAGATCACACGCATTGGTTTTGCCACTTACCCTCAAACATACAGGCAACTCACCAGCTTTGCATCCCCAGAGCAGCAATAAATCTATGTCATCACATGTTACCATTGTCTGTGCTCCTGAGCACCTGCCACTCCCTAATCTGTCTCCTGTGTGTGCTTAAGAAAAGGGCTAAGCAAAAAATATTTACAAAATACAAGATCCATGTCATCTTTAGGAACTCTTGTTGAAATATGGAGATAAAGATTCATCCTATCTAATACTTTTGCAATGTCGTGAAGCAACGGGTTTCACATCTTGACATTTGCTCAGGACACATGATCTCAGAAAACCATGTTTGTGTGTGTTTGTAATAACATTTCATTTTCTGATTCTCTTTTTCATGCTTTAAATCAATTGTCACTTGTTGATGGGCTTTTAGTCATTTTAATTAAATTGATACCTTGCACAGTGTCAATGAATGAATATTAAATAAAATTCTGGATTTTGTAACCATAGTGACCTAGTTTGAACCCTGGTCCTATGTTTATTAGCAATGTAACAGTGGGAAGCTGCTGTACATCTCTGGACCTCAGTGTTTTCGTCCAGAAACTAGTCATGATGGCATCTACCTCATGATACAAAGAATCGTAAGGATTATAAGATAATGACATAAAGAGCCTAACACTGTGTTTTATGCTTAGGGAACACACATAATTTATTTTCAAAACATATATTTAGTTCCTAAGCTACTCATCAATAGAAAAGAAGGCATATAGGCCAATAGGATTAACTCATTTACCTCAGTGTGGATGTAAAACCACTATATTCCAGAATAATAGAATCTGTTATGTGCGTTGCTGAGGAATCTATTCTGTAATATCACTATAACCTAAGTCATACATGTTCCCAAGCAGGGTCAGGAATAGAGGAAAGCTAGTTAGATGAGTCATGGAAGTGTGATGTTGAACCTAACTTCATTCAGAAGTTAGATGTTTTATTCAACATACATTATTTCAGTGATTTTGACTTGGAAGGACAAAATGAAGATGTATCTGTCTTGATTGCTGATGTGTCCAGCACACTCTTGAGCTATGCATCCAAGGTGAATACCTTGCTTGCCTCAACTTAGCCCAGCCCTGGATTCTCAGTCATGGCATCTTTTATATCCTCATACTACCACATTGACAAAGGCATAAGCCCCTTTCCATCTTTGCATGCATCAATTTTGGTAGTCCCGGAGGTCGTTGATCATTCATCAGACCACAATCAACAGTCACTATAGAACATTCCTGTGCTAAGACATTGATATCTGTTATGGTATTTAAAGTATCCACTGATGGTCACTTTTCTAAACATCCATAAGTTGTTGTGCAGGCAGGAGAAGGCCTCCTGTCGATCCTCAGAGGATGTTTATGAGGGGAAAGGTGGTCAGTGTACTTCAATGCCCAGGAACAATTAGGAGTTCCTGCAATAATAAAGTTACAATTCATTTTCCTTAGTCTTACTGGATCCTGTATCCTAGGAAAATGATAAATTATCAAACTAGATTCATCCTCAGAAATTAGTCTTTGGGAGGTAACTAGCACAATGCTTACAAAATGCTATCAATCATGCCACAATATCGGAACTCTGATTGCCATCAGTTAGTGTTATCACCACTTGACAAGTTAAAACATTGAGGCACAAGGAGATTGATTTATTTATAAAGAATCCCAAGGGAAATTAGAATCAAAGCTATAAAAAGTGTTTACAGCTAGTAGTAATTTTTATAGCTGAGGTTTTCAGGCCTTATCTCAGGCCTTGCAATGTCCTTGAATGAAGTGCCATCAGATTTGCATGTTGGGAGGAATAAAATGCATCCTGGTGCTTTCAGAAGCTCTATTGACACTGCCCTGTCCTGCCAACAGCCGTCCACCCAGCCCCAAAGATAAGTATCTCCCTTGTGATGAGGATCCAGGAGGGCCAAATGTCATAGTTTAAGCACTGCGTGTCCTGTATCTCAGGAGTCCTCCTCAGACCCCAGCAAATTAAATTGCTGGCCATCCTACCTGCTAACCAGAAATGTGTTTCATGTTGTAATGGCTCTTTGGTTTTCTTCTCTTGTCTTTCTTCCTGGTTAATTTATTTCTTTTAATTAGTCAAAGATATTGTACTTGATGATTACAGCATTGATATCAAGATCTGTGATTACTCTAAGTTAATAGTTTGGAATATGGTAAAAAGTGGATCTTTGATATGTGAAAGATTATCATGAGAAAATGTATGAAGACAAACTGTACTTTCATTTGTCTTTTTTTTAAAATATTTTATTTATTCATTTTCAAGCAGATGCACAGAGAAAGAGAGAGAGAGAGAGAGAGAGAGAGAGAGAGAGAGAGAGAGAGAGAGAGAGAGAGAGAAACACCAGGTCCACCACCTTGAGGATCTGGCTTATGTGGGTCCTGGGGAATTGAACCCAGGGCCTTAGGCACTGGAGGCAAGTGCCTTCACCGCTGAGCCATCTCTCCAGCCCTCATTTGTCTTTTAAGAGTCACAAAACCAATAGAACAAGAAAGAAAATATATTCTCAATATGTTAGTGAATTATAATTATAAAATACTTCTGATTGTGTTAATGTTTGAGGTGAATATCTTTGTCATCTCCCTATTGCCTTTTGATGGTTAAAATTTGTTTCTTCATTCATTTACTTGTTCATCCATTCCATACACATTAATTTACCACATCATATGTATGATGCATGCTACAGTCTTCAGAAGAATATGGACAGCTAGTTCAGGCTTATAGTTCTGAAAGGGAAAGTAATATAAATTAGTACAGACTAACAGGTGCTATGCTGAAGGGTGTACAGCTGGAGTAAAGAGAAAAAAAAAACAAGGCAAAGGAAAAATAGAACTGAACTTCCAGGAATATCTGTCCTGAATTAACCAGTATGTTCCAAATTTTGAAGTTTTTTAAAAATATTTTTCTAGAACATATTCCATTTCTGCACATCTCAAAATCCCACTCCTCCTTCATGAACAAGCAAAAATTTAGGTAGGGTACATTAATTCCCAATCAAGACAACTCATTTCTTAAAAATATACAATTAGATAAATGTTTTCCTGTGCCTGTTTATTCTTTACAAATTCTACCTCATAGCACATACCAAAATAAAATCTTTTATTTTTTAAGGGAAAGTTATAGGATTTATTTTAGGGAGATTTAAGGTATGGGAGAAAACAAATCATATAAGCACTCTAGTCAAAAGAAGTTCTTCTCCTCTTGCTGGGAAGGATGGGGTGGGAGAGACCAAGAAAATGTCCCTCATATAGTCAAGAAAAGAGGGGAGACGGCCAAAATAAATGCTTAATGAACTATTCACTTAAAAACCAGTAGGAAAAAAAGTCATTTTCTAATATTAAAATGGAAGAGAATTTTGCGAATAGCAACTAGCAAACAAGAGGAACTCCAGGCTTGAGCTCAGACTGCTTTTTGCATATGTATAGCTAGAATTCCAGACCCACCCCAGAAACACCATAGGGCTGAACCCTAGGATCTGACCAAGTTGACACACCTCCTCAAACCAGAACTGGCTGGAGACTATTTACAATTATAATAAACTTTTGAATATACTGGAGGACATTATTTAAACTACCACAGCAGTGAACACATTAAATAAACATATGAAATTGACAAAATTTTAAAACTGATGAAAATTTTCCAAAGAATACATGGGGTAACTTCAATCTCCAGTTAACCTATCTCTAATCGATAAGAAAAAATAAAGTAATAAATTCTTAGGAGAATGTCAAGAAAAGGGACTTACATTGGTGGTAGAAATTTAAATAAGTATAGCCATGTATGGAAAACTGTATCAAAGTTCTTCAGAGAACTAAAATGTCCTTACCCGCCCACGGGTCGGTCAGTGAGGCGGTGAGAATGAGGGGAACAAGAGAGGCCAGAGAATGGAGTAAGATGATATTCTGATCAAACTCATTTATTTCCCAGGCAAGCAGCACTTAAGTAACTTTTTCACAGGGAGAAGCATGGGCAGTTATTAGGAATTAGCATAACCAGGTTGCTAAGTAGGCTGGCCATAGCAAGGGTCATGTGATCTCTAGGAGGAAGCCTGCAGGTGGAGAATTTTTGGCAGAGAAAATAGGGACTTAGCACTGGTTAGTAAGAGGAATAACGGCTCCCCACACTAAAATGGCCATGTGATCCAGCTGTCCCATGTGCTGGGTTTATCAGCCCAAGGAAGGGAAATCAGCATGTGAATAGACACCTGCACCCTCTTTCTCTAGTGGCATTGTTCATGATAGTTAAGCCAAGGAGACACCCTAAGTGGCCACCCAAGAATAAATATAGAAAGAAACTGTGAGATGCACACCCTGAATGTGTAACCCAATACTATGGAGCCACAAAAACAAGTTAAATCCTATCATGTGAAAAAGCATGGGTGGAAATGAAGACCACTAAGCTAACTGGAATATGCCAGGCTCAGAAGGGCAAATACCACAGATTCCAACTAGTAAGTGGAAGCTGAAAGTGTTGATTTCTTCAGGTAGACAGAATAATGATCAGTGGAGGCTGGGGAGGGAGAAGATGAGACTAGAAAGAAGTCAGATGAATACCAAAATATAATCACATAGGATAAGTAAGTACCAGTGTTCTATAGTCCAGTAAGGTGACCATAGTTCTAACAATTAGCTGCCTAGGCTGTAAAGAACTAAAGAGGAGGAGTTCCAAGCTTCCCCATGTAGGAGATACTGTTTAAGGAGATAGGAATGCTAGTTACCCTGACTTGATCATTATACATTCTCTGAATGTCTCAAATTACCTCACTGCCCAAAGAAATATGTACAGCTCTAGCATCGATTAAAAAATTAATTTGATAAAGGAAAAAACTGCAAATAAAAGTTGAAATGAAAGAAATATAACAGTAATACTAAAATGTATAGTCTAATAATAATATATTATCTAAATAGTAAAAATTTCCTGAGATAAATTAGTCGGTAGAAAAAACAGTTCTTTCTGAAAGTCTAAAACAAATTACTGTAACCTCAACAATATCAATAAATAAGAATACTGTTTAAAATTGTATTAAAGAATCATTTATACAAACATTCAGAGACACAACATTTTGGTCTTTTCAGCTTAAGGAAATATTCATATTTTCCCAGGACATAGAATTGTTAGAAATCCATCTTTTATATTTATTGATCTCAAAACTGTACAAAGCTACTACATACAAAAGAGCTTATATGCCATTATCATTTATTAATGAAAGTGCAATATGTTACACAAAACATTAAGAAGTCAAATTCAGCAACATAGTGCAAGAAAAGCCCTCATGATCAAATATAATTTATCCCAGAATTTATGGATGAGTTAATGTAAAGAAATGTATTCATATAAAAGATCTTATTAGAGAAGAAAATTGAACTCTGAGAAACATTTAATAAAATTCAATGCATATTGTTTGAGGTATGACTATAAATTGTATTTATTTTAATTTGCATTTCTTCTACTATATTAAGTTATTAATATAACATGTATTTCAATCTAACTTCCAAATAATAAGGAATTTGTTTAATAGTAGAAACATTTCAATTTAAATTAAAAACAAAATAAGAAAACTCACTCTCATTTTCTTATTATAAAAGTTCTATCCACATAGCAAGCAAAACAGAAATAATGGATATTTGCAAAGTATTGCATTATAAAAAGATTTAAAACCAAATCTTAGTCTCTAAAATAGTTCAAGAAGGCAAATAAATACAAATACATAAATATACTCTGATAAAATCTATAATAAAAAATATTAAATATTAAATTCAACAATGAAAATTACTTCCTGCGACTTCCCTCCTTCACTAGGAGATTTTTTTTTCTCTGAGAAATAACTTCCATTGAACTTCCTCCTTCTTTATTGCAATATAAAGTCTCATTTCATTACTTAGACAATGGGCCTGTTGTTTTGTTTGGCAGTACAGGGACTTGAACCTGGGCTCTTTCAGTGCCAGGCAGGAGCTCTAAAAAGGAGCCATCCCCCCATTTCATTTCACTCAATAGTGCCGACGCTCTGCGTGCCATGGAGGCATTACCAGCATGCAATTCCCCACTGCAACCTTGGCTCTAGAGCAACTTAATGAATGATGATAAATTCAGGGTTTCAATCAAAGGATTTAAATGAAATATTGTGTAAATATACAAGTGTTTACACCTATGGTTCTGGAACCTGCTTAGATAATCTAAAACACTATTGTTGCCAGATTTTTAATATCAATCAATAAAAAATTCACTGAAAAGAATGTTTTGCTAATTTACAAATACTGGAACACTTAGAATATACAGAGAGATCTAAAAATAAAAATAAAAACATTAAGTCAAATAAGAAGGGAAGGCATCAGATCACTTCATATTTTTAAATATTTGCATTAACCACAGGGACATACTCGCTGCCTTGAGCATATCTGTGAGATAATATCGACTAAAAGATGAAAGGTCATCTAAAAAGAAGACCAAAATGATGGTACGTATCTAACATGAATGTCTCTTAAAGGATGCCAATAATTAGAGGGTTTATAATTCTGATTAAGAGCCTCTCTAGGTTTACATAAAAATTGGATTTAAATCATACTTTAAAATGAACATTGCATTCATCCAAATGTAAGTAGATGTTTGGATTTAATTTTTTTTGAAACATGATGATCAGTATAGTTCTATTGCATGTCATAGCTACAAGGAAAATTGTTCTAAAATCAAAAGAATTTGAAAAACACACTAGGCTTTATTGCATGGCTTCTGTGAGATGTGTATGTTATGGTGTCATATTAATTTACAAGTAGAATAGCATTAAGCAAGGCTTCCAAACATGTTTAACCAGGGAGCTCTCTTCTTGTGTGACATCTTGTGTACTTTTTCCACTCACACACATTGAAAACAACTGTTCAGCCGGAGCTATGAGCTTTTCCATTTGGTCTGGCTTCCAACCTCAGTTTTCATTTTAGCAACAGTATTTCCTTTCCAGCAAGAAGAAATGCAGAAACAGAGGGGACGCAAACTTGAAAATTGGGATAAAACACACTATAGCTTCCTTGGAACTATGGGCTGTGAACTTGGCATATTCTGTTTGCTCAACTAATGAATGGATCAATAGAAACAGGAAGGCTTACATGTGAATATGTGACATTTAAATTAGATGTTAAAAGCAAAAAAAAAAAAAATGCACTGCTCTCAAGAGACATTAAAGAATTCCCAGACTCTTATAAGAATAAAGGTTTGGCATGAATTCTTTGGCAGTGTTCCTGGTTCCTGAATGAAACCCGCAGTTGACTAGGACACCAGCCCGGCCTGCAGGATAGGATGGTCGTGGCAGCCTGTTGAGGAGAGAGCTTGGAAAGTGATTGGGGCTGTGGGTGGTAATGGCTGGGAGAAGAGAGGCAATCAGAGCAACAAGGCAATACTGGGACAGTGAGGATGACTACACTCCTCAACCAGACAGTGCTTCATGAGGCCCTGCGCTAAGACAGGAGGATGAGCATTCTTCCATGGTGTGTTCACTGGAGACCATGCACTGAGTCCTTCCCAAGAAGACAGTTCCTACCTTCATGGAATGCACAGGCTCTGGGCTTAAGGAAGTTTTGATTGACATAAAATATTTGTACATATTTATGAAGCATGCTTAGATACGCTGAGTCATGTGGATATAGGGTAGCGATTCATTTAAAATTAGCATAGCCATCCTTTTACACTTGTGTCATTTCTTTATGCAAAATCCTCCCATCCTATTTTGAGATATAGAACGCATTGTTGTTAAATATAGCCAGGCAGATGTGTGTGTTATGGAGCATCAGAATTTGCCCTTCCTACCAACTTCTTCATGTCTCTGTCCTTTCTATTCTCCCCAGTCTTTTGTGACCACTCTTCTATTCTCAGCCTTGGAAATCAACTTGTTAACATAACATTTCTAAATGAGATCATGCAGTTTTTCCCTGACTGAACTGAGTTCAAGTAATCTGATGGTCTCCAGGCCACTGCATGATGCTGCAGGTGACAAAAGTTCACGCCATTGTATGGTGGGATAATAGTGTGTGTGTGTGTGACATTTATATTTACTACATAGAAGATGACTGTATTAGCCGATTTCTATTGCTGGGACAAACTACCTGACAAAAATCAGTTGAAGAGAGGAATGGTGTATTTCAGTTTACAGTTTTAAGTTACAGTCCTTCGTAATGGGAAGGTATAGTGGTCATATTCAGTACAGTGAGGAAGCAGAGAGTGTCATATGAATACTGCTCAGCTGGCTGTCTCCTTTTTATATAGCCAGGACCCTGGCCCATGTAATGGTGCTGCCCACAGTTAAGGTGGATCTTCATACCTTAATTAACCTTAATCCCTCTCAGACATGCACAGAGACTAACCCAATCCAGATAATCCCTTGCAGGTGATTCTATGTCAAGTTGACAATCAAAATAAACCATTACAATTGTGCAATATACATATTATACATACATATATTATATCTATATGCAAAATATATAAACACATATTATATCTAAATGTGATATATATATATATGTGTGTGTGTATTATATTTTCTTTATCCACTATCCGTTGCTTCATTAAGGGACATTTGGAGGCCACAGCCTAGCTATTGAAAATAATGCTACAATAAACAGGAGAGTGCAGGTGTCTGTTGTACATGTCAGTTTCATGTCCCAGTAGCAACATGGCTGGATCTAACAGCAGTTCAGTTTTTAGCATCTGACACAATCTTTATACCATTTTATATGATAGATAAATTAGGTAGATTCTCCCCAAATGGTTGAATAATTAGTGGGTTTTCTTTGGGCAGGAAGAGAGGAGTTCACCTCTGGCAGAAGGATGCAGAAAAGATTCCCCACAGGAAGGACAAAGAGTGGGCTTCTGGCTTCACTGGGGGAATTGTTGGTGCGTGCCTTTTCTGCAAATGTTCAATGCAATCCATCACAGTGGACTCTGGACTGGAACCTCTCTGAGGGCAAGAACCAAGTGTCTGTCTTGCACCGTCCACTGAGGCTAGCATTGCTTTAGCCATTAATAGATGGCCGATAATGTTTTATGAGTAAATCAACTATTGAATGACATTTGAACAGAGTCATTTTACTATGGATAATTAATTTTGTTTTTAATGTATAATACAGATGTTCAAAAAATTACTGGTAGTATCTGCTAAAATATCCAAAACTCACCTTGTCTCTTCCTAACAAAACTCTAAAATCTATCAGTAATTCTTCATAGGTGTGTTTGCCTCTTCCTTGAGGGTCATTTTTACTGAACTGAGTTTGAATGTGGATATCATCTCAGGTGTGACATCAACCATATTCTCCCTGCAAAGTGCAATATTAGCTGAAGCTACTTGTAGCTTAATGAGTCCCAGTCAGATCACCAAGGCTCTCCTTGTCCTTACCCAAAGATCTTTCGCTACTCAGGATTCCCTGGAAGGTAAAAGTACATCTCCTTGTCCATTTCTCTTCCACTCGGTCAGGCATCACCTGCTTCTCACCTAACAGATCATTATGAACATAGTGTTGAGTCCAAAAGTTCCACAGGAAGAGAAAAGTTAAGTGAGGAAGAGAGCATCGATCTTGGGAAATCTTAGAAGTTAAATATGTAACCTTGAATTAAAGGTGCAGTAAATATAAGTCTGGAGTAAATTGCTTGTGATGTAATAAAGTAGAATTATGGATGTTCAATAAAGGGAAGCAATAGGATATTGTTTATTTAAGGAGCAGCTATCAGCAGGGGAATAGATCAAACTGCCATCTTGTGTTCTGCTGAGAGCTTCTGGAATGGCTGTTATTCCACATGAATGCAAAACAGGAGTCAACACCCTGGGAACTCTCCGTGTCTTAGTTGTCAGGGAATGTGTCACCTGTCCCTACTGAGTGACCTTACCATTTGTTGCAATGGGTATGGAAGTTAGGAGTAGGCAGGGTCTATTAGAATGCATTTAATAATATTGTGACCTGATCCTGTCTCATTCAGAATCAAGTAGGGCAATAAAGTGAAAAGAAAAAGACCAACGAGTTGTGTAATACAGTTAAGTGGTGCATTTTCAAAATCTAATTAGAGGGCTGGAAACTGCTACTAGACATGCTAAAGGAAGTAACATTTACAAAGAGAAAATAGGTTAATTTAAAATATTTTAAAAATTTATATTCAATATCAAAATATTGAATATTGGCAAATATCAGGGAAGAATGTTTGCTAGCAATAAAATTATAGTTAGATATGAGGACTAAGTTCTAGCATTCAAAGTACACTGGTGACTATACTTAATAATTTATTCAATATTTCAAAATACTTAGGAATAAAGCTTTTTTTTTCAAAGCATGTTTTTTTTTTGTTATCCATAATTAGATACACTTAATAAGGGAATAATGTGTTGATGTCTCCAGTTCCCCTATTTCCCTCTTCCCTGTTCCCGGTTAGTTGGATATCCTCCTCCATGGGCAGTCTGGATCAGTCCTTGGGTTAGGGGGTTGTGAACTGCCTAGGAGTCAACCTGATTCCACCCCCCTTTGCTTGTTGTTACTGAGGGGGGCCATGTCTCTGGATATTCTCCCCCACCATGTCTCTTACAATCTTTCCGCCCCCTCTTCCGCTCAGTTCCCTGGGTCATTGTGGGTGAGTATCAAGGCTGCTTTGTTGTTGAGGCCTTAGGAGTCTCTGTACTTGTTTGAGGTTGTGTTTAAAATCGTTGGTGTCTGTTTCACTGGTTCATCCTGGGTTGACCAATTGGCTATGGTTATAGGTCTCTGTACTCCCATCAACAGGAAACGATAAATTGTGGAGATGAGAGATGCACCCATTTCACTGATTTGTTTATTACACATCATATATATATTCAACCCACAAATATTCAGTTTTACATATCAATTAAAAAGGATATAAAAAGAAGTCAATTGGATATTGTATTAGTTTCCTGCGACTGCCATAAAAAATGACTTCAAACTTGGTTGCTTAAAAAGAACAGAAATGTATTCTCCCACTGTTCTATGGGGCAGGATTTGAAAGTCAGGGAACTGGCGGTGTTCCATTTCCTCCTGAAGATACAGAGATTCAATTGCTAGCCTCTGCCAGCTCTTGCTGACCCTGGGCATTCCTTGGCTTGTCTATAGTTGCCATTAAGTTTCACAGATTCACTGGCTCTCCAGTACCATGGCTTTATCTACTACTTCTATGAGATGACTCCCAAATTCCTATGTCCAGGCCTGACTTCTCCCCATAAAACCCATAGCAGACATCCTCACTTGGGTTTCTAATAGACATCACAAAATAATCACGCCCCACCCCAAGCTCCTTCTACCCTGCTCCTCCCTGGTATCAATGGCTACTTCAGTCTCCAAACCTCATGTCATCCTTGACTCTCTTCTTCTTTCTTACTGTTTCTCAGGACATCTGGCCATCTCTACCTGCAGATTTTATCTGAAATTCAACCACTTCCTGCCACACCCCCAACATCACAAAGCTGGACCATGACATCATCATCTCTGCTGGATTACTGAAATGTCCTCTTTTTTATCTTTATTATCCATAATTAGATACATTGAATGAGCAAATAATGTGTTGGTATCCCCAGTTCCCGATTTCCCTCCTCCCTCTCCCCAAACAGCTGAGTATCCTCCTCCGTGGGCAAACTGGATCAGTCCATGGGGTAGGGGGTTATGGATAGCCTAGGAGTCAACCTGGTTCCAACCCCCTTTGTATGATGTTACTGAGAGGGGCCGTGTCTCTGGCAGTTCTCCCCCACCATGTCTCTTACAGTCTTTCTGCCCCTTCTTCCACTCAGTTCCCTGAGTAATGGTGGGTGAGTATTAAGGCTGCTTTATTGTTGAAGTCTTGGGGATCTCTGTACTTCTGCTTTAGATTGTGTTGAAAATCATTGATGTCTGTCTGGCTAGCTCATCCTGGGTTGACTGACTGGCTGTGGTTATGAGTCTCTTGTGTATCCCACCACTCTCTGCGGGGTTCTATGTGGATCTTCCACGATAGGTCTGGGGTGGCTCATCTCTTGCCAGAATGTCAGCTATTGCCTGTGGCTCGTTGGTAGGGTTGGAAGAGCCACAGCTCTCTGGCTGCCTTCTGAAAAATACAAACAGAATCTCTATCGGAGGATTGGCTAGATTCAATTGTTAGTAGCCTCTTTGTAAATCACTTGTAAAGTGCATTTCTCTTTGGGGTCCCAAGATTTTGGTTCCCAGTGCATTTCATCCTGAGTCCCCAGTTCCAGTTAAGGGCTCCTGGTCACTGAATGGATTACTTGGCCGAATTAAAAACTGTTGAATGCCTCCCCCAGGCTTTGGCACCTCCATTGCACAACTGTGTCTTGTTTCGCTGTTCTCTCCCAGTAGGGAGTGTGTACAGCCTACTCATGGGAACAGGTTGTGTTTCATGCCAGTGGTCTCTGTTTACTCCAACTGTCATTGACCAGCTTCCCCTGGCAACTTATGTAGTGCCTTCCAGGATTGCACTAACTACCATCTGGGGGCTGGTTACCATTCTGGACCTTGCAGGGTCTCTTAGTGCTGATGGATGGCTTTTTGTGGTTTCGTCAGCAACAGGATCTTACCTCAGGCCTGGGGTGGGCATTCAAGAGCTTTGAAAAAATCCTCTCTTGCTTTTGGGACCTCATGTGTCACTTTGGTCAAGAGCTCAGTGAGGGAAGGAGCTGGTGACTGTGACCAGGAGTTGCCAGGCTGATCAATTTTTCATGGGCTTAGACTCTCTCCCCTTCTATTCATGGCTCTGAAATGCCCTCTTATCATAATCACTTATTATAGAACAGGTTCAAGGGCAGGTCTCCCTGTTTGGCTCTTGCCCCATTTTGTCTTCCCTTCCATTCATTCTTCCTAGAGAAGCTACGGTGATTTCCCTGTGGTGAGCCATATCATGTCAGAGTCTCTTCAAAGCCCACTGCTAGCTTTCCATCTCCCTTCAGATAAAACTCTCAGTCATGTTCACGAGGCACCCCATTTCAGGCACATCACTGATCAAAGGTTACAGGAAAAAGCTCCCACCTTAGACCACCAGGATGGAATGCTCTTCTCCCAATACCTTTTGGGCAGCTTCATTACCTCCTTCACTTTGTTATTTAGAAGTTACAGGGGTAATAAGACTTGCTGTCAGTGCCCTTCTTCCTGTTCTGACCACTTCCAGTCTACACTGAAAGCTCCTGAAATCACACTTTTCTCTCTCTTGTTCGTGGTATATTTCCAGTTCCTGATACAGGATTGGCTCATACTAAGAAAAACATCTCATGAATAAATGAATAGATGAAAGATTCACTCACTGAAGAATTAATAAATTCTTTAACAGAATCATGGACCATGATGTAGAAACAAAAGTCAAAGTTAAATATATGCACATATGCAGTAGAAATCTGCATTTCTAAAATGGTTATTAATGGAATATATAATTTAATCCATCATTAAAGGTGAGCCAAAAAACCTTCCTTTTTATAGAAACAAGATTGAATGCCATTACTTTTCAGTGTTTTTTCATCATTAAATGAGATGAACTCCCTGGCTCAGAGGACTATTGTTTTTCTTGATTTTCTTGAAAGGAGGAAGGAGGTAGTTTTTATACTTTCCTCCAATCTAGAAGTATTTGAGATGGGACAGACGGGAAGCAGTGAGGTCGCTTCTCCTCCAGGCATGTGTCCACAGCCACATTAGTCTTTTCTGACTCTATGGAAGTTGTAACTGGAAGGCAGGTTAGAAAGCCGACTGTTGGACATATCAGAAATCCCCCCGAAAAAATGTCTCTGTGTGTGTCTGTGTGTGTTGGGGTTTGGGGGTTAGTGGGTCTTAAGCCAAGCTGGATATTTTCATCTCACTGGGCCCCATCACATTATAATTCTGTAATGGTAGCATGTAAGTTAGGAAATGCAGAGAAACCATTTGCAATAGTTTTGTTGTATCTCTCCCACCCTCAAAAGTCCATTGTGCTACAGGTATGATTTTCTAGGTTGGCACTATTAGGAAGCACTTGGGGACCTTTATGAGATGAGGCAGGACCTTATGGGAGGTCCGTAAGTCAGTGAGGGCATGCCCCAGAGGGTATGTAGGACCCCATCCCTTCATCTTTCCCTCGTTGCATTCAGATCATGAAATGAGCATCTTGTCCTGCCAAGGTCTCCTATCATGATGCATTGCCTCATCATCAGCCCAAAATTATGTGACCAATCGATCATAGATAGGAATCATCCCAAATAGTGAGTCCAAATACACCATTTCTCTTTGTAAGTAAATCACCTGAAGTAGTTTATCACAGTGAAAGAAAGTTGGCAAATATATGATTGCTTTCTTCTCATCATAGAGCATGAAAGCTCTTAAGTGCTGTCGGCTGCCTCCAACGATCATGCTGTTGAACCGATAACAATATGATCTGTCAGTATGAACAAGTCTCTTCTAGGTCCAAAGGGAATCACTTGGTACAAAACAAAAGCCTTTCTCTTAACCACCCTTCACCCCATCCACCATCACTCCTTGAAGACAACCTGCTCCACATTCAGGATGTCACTGTGTGTCTTTTTGGTGCAGGAGTCTACCTAACAGCACAGAAACACTGCAGTGATAGCAGAACTCTGTCTCTTAGACTAATCTATAGTGGCTTCCCAGATGCATACCTTACGTGACTATCAGAATCTTGTCAGAAGAAAATGTAACTTGCACAGGGATAACTTCCATTAAAAACTGACCATTTTGAAACCCTTGGAAAAAAGATGACTGCACTAGTTTCCTAGGGTTGGCCAACCAAATACTACATACAGAGTGCTAGAAATGATGGAAATTTATGTTTTTATTGTTCTGGATCAAGGTATTCACAACTGTGGATACAGGATGCCACCTCCGGTTCTGTCTGCCCTCGTGTAGACTGTTCTCTGTCTGCTCACATGCAGGTGTGTATACAGTATGTCCAAATTTCCTTGTCTTATAAAGCCAGACTAGATTAAGGACCCCTTCCTCCTTCATCCTACAATCTAAACCAGATGACATACCCCATTTCCAAGTGCAGTCAATTCTGAGGTATTAGATCTATGTACTAAGGTTCTGACTTCAACATCTGAACATGGGGAGGACAAATTTCAGTCCATAAATTTCAGTCCGTAACAGTGACAGCCAAAACAAAGCATTTTAGTTCCAAAAGGATACAAAAACATGGGCACCCACTTCATGTGTTTCAAACCCTTTGTTTAGTGGCTGTGTGTGCCAACTGTGTTCAAATGCAGGAGTGGAGTCTAAAGCAGAAACTGCTTCAGCATAAACCTTGTTTGTACCAACCTCTATTATTCCTAGCATAGCACAGTGGGGGATATCAACAAAGAAACCCATGGGACCTCAAAAATGGAGTCTAAATACACACATTTACTAAGAACAGAAAAATATTCATTTTTTTCAGAACTCATACCTATTTGGTATATATAAGAAATGTGACTTTATCCTTAACATTTCAAATAGCACAAGTATTCACACAGGAAGCTGAAGCATGAATTTCAAATACCCCAACCTTTTCGACCTTCTAACCGTTCTTAGGATCTATGATTCCACACCAAGTCATGGGGTATCAGGCTGCAAGTAGTTTGGGAGAGGAATAGGAAGAGGCTGGGGTGAAGGTTAATGACGACTCCAATTCCCCTTCCTCAAGGCAGAGAGTTTTGTTGCCCCATTCTAGTCTTATGAGGATCCCTGTGTGATCTGCAATCAATGGATGTGCTGGACAGCACATGCTACTGTTCCTAAGCATGGAAAAATGGTAGAAATGGCTTGATGATGTAGACACACACACAAACACACACTCTGAAGAAACAGATATCCAATTTTGTCACAAATAATGCTTATGATAATACTTATACAGATAATACTTATACTTGAGCTAATTAGGTAAAATGTATAATATCCCTGTTTTATCTTTCACTTATAAAAATGGGAAAATATTGCCTAACATGTATGTTATAAAGTTTGGAGGAAAAGCACACTGAAGAGATCTGGCTATATAGCTCAGTCAGAAAACTTCTTGCAAGGACTAGGACCAGAGTTCTATCCCCCAGAAATCACAATAAAAATGGTGGGCATGGTGGTGCATACTTGTAATCCCATTGCTGGGGAGGCAGAGACAGGCAGATCCTCAAAGCTCGAAAGTCAACAGTTTATCCTACTTGGCCAATGTCAGGCCCATGAAAGACCCTGTCTCAAATATAGGTGGGCATCTCCTGAGGAAGGACACCTGGGGTTGTTCTCTGGTCTCCACATACATGTATGCACACACATGCACACACACATGCATGCACTACACACACACACACACACACACACACACAAAAGAATGACTTCACAGTGACTTCCTTCCAGATACTTAAAATTCTCCCCAAAGAAGAATTAGATAAGTATGCATTCAAACTTTAGAAACTCTGTTACTATCTAGTATCTGTTCCCTCCTCCCATCCCGCCAAGTGACACATCATGGCTGCTCCCATGAGAGGCTATGATTGACTTTCTTAAAAGGTGGTTGTAGCCTGAATGTCTAAAAAGCCTAAGTCTCCATAAGATGGTGATTCTGAATAAGTCAGACTCTGGCAGAGGACTCTCACTGGGGCTGAGGATGCAGACAAAAAACAAATAATTACGAATGGTTGCTGTGAAAATGCTAACACCAAAGTATCGTCTGTGTAAGTCACCATTACCATGGTAGTAAGCACACATTACATCCACCTGACTTTGGCTATCCAGGGTTCATTGTGTAAACTCACCTGCCTGTTCAGAATCCACTAACAGTTCTTACAGAAAATGTAAATATATCCCCAGTTCTCTGTTTATGGTTGTCTAACTAAAGAAAAATGCAAAAAAAAAATCTTCTTAAAACTCTTTTTTGAAACTGAAGGCTCTGTCTATGGGGATCATCTCAGAAAAGCTCTCAAGGAATGTGACAAATATACACAATCAACAAAATCTACATCATCACTATCCAATATATATATGTATATATATATATATATATATATATACACATACATATATATATATATATGTGTGTGTGGATAGAGCTTAAGTCTCTAATAAGGTCTCATGCATTTATATCTGCAATTCTTGTTTGCAGTAAAACATTCATGTTTACATAATCAGATCCTAGGACCTGGCTACTTAACCAGTAGGAGAATGTATTTTCCCCAAAGCTAGATATTTTGAGGCAGGACTAAAACAATTTTTCAAAAAGAAAACAGCAGTGTTTTGAATCTGCCCTTATTCTTTGGAAAGTATTAGAACATGTAGAATTTGAAACCAGAATTCTGAACCATCAGACATAGATAAAATGTTTTTATTCTGAAGTATATGCATATGGATACCTCATTTTGACCCACAACCTAACCCTGTATGATTCCTTTGGAATCTAGAATGTCTACTTCTAAAGAGAAAAATCTACATCCTAAGGTAGCACGGTCATACCAGAATAGAAATCAAGTTATGTGGAGGTCCAGCACAGTACTGCTCTTTTCCAAGTCATGGAAAATTGCTTTCCACCATATCATCAGATGCAAAATTTCCGTGGTATCAAATATCCAAAATCCATTCCCCACCTGAGAGGTTTTATACAACCTAACATTGGATTTAAAAACTCAAGCATACATATGTAGTTAGAATTATTTGTTTGCATGTAACACATGCTGATAAACTTAATGGCCTTAAATTTTGGATCTTTCCTGACCTTCACTGTATTTTATCAATCTTTTGTTTGCAGCTTGCATTCTTGCTTTTGAAACAATGTGTGTGCATCCGTGTGACTAATGCTTCTCATGCATCTCTTTTGCTTCCACAGGAGGGATTTTTGAAACTGTGGAAAATGAACCTGTTAATGTTGAAGAATTAGCTTTCAAGTTTGCAGTCACCAGCATTAACAGAAACCGAACCCTGATGCCTAACACCACATTAACCTATGACATCCAGAGAATTAATCTTTTTGATAGTTTTGAAGCCTCCCGGAGAGGTAACTATTTTCCCACTTTAAAAAGCTTCTTTGGGTGATAAGTGTGCTCCACGCGTCACCTCCTCGCCGCTTGCTCTTTTTCGATGTGGACATCTTACTGTAAATGGGTTGTAGGAAATGGCGGTCCTCAATGTCAATACGATCTGAGATCACCTAATGGACGCTGCCTTGCCCTGTTGTCTGGGCCTTTCTGATTAGCTTACCCTTCAGTGCCCTCCACTCTATGATTAACTGGTTCAGTGTGAATGGAAAACGTCAAGCTTGATCTGTTTGTCCTTCCTGAAGCTGAGACACCACCATGAAATTGTACCACACGATCAAATCAAACTTTGTGGAAGGTCACATCCACCAAGTATGTGAAAATAGCCAGGATGCAAAGAGCTCAAAGCCTGAGTTTTAATAGGCTATAAAATGGTGGGTTTACCTAACAACTTATTTTTTGTTGTTGTTGTCCCTTTCCACAAAAATCATGAAAATATGAAGATTAAATCTAAGAGAATAAGTCAGAATTTGATTCCCTTTTTCTTCCAAACAGAAGACTAGCATCCACAAAGTAATCTAATTTGTAGATAGCCTGCAAACTTTATCTTCTGGGAAAATTCATGTAGAACTTATGGGCTGATTCATACACCCCCTGGACACTTTTAGAATGATTCTTTAAGCCAGATCATATTTTTTATGCTTGAAGCATGGCTCTAACAAGGGCACTTTCTGCTCAGGAGATGAAGGAGGTTGTGTGGAATCAAAGGTTGCTGGTTAATTCTTCTTTGTCTTTAAGAGGCTTTTTGCCTCCCAGGAGATGTCTAGCCCTTTCCAGGTAAAATAGAATACAGTGAACACCATGTCCTTGCTCATTTGTAAGTAATTGAATGCTGGTTATTAACTGTATTAACCTGGTCAGATGAGAGTGTGTTTAGCTGATATACTCTTCAAAAATAACATAATACTATATGGAAAAATTAGGAAACTTTTTGAAGTGAGACTGGGTAGAATAAAGATGTGCTTCCACTGAGAGCATGGCCTTAGTGTATGAATTCTTTCTTTTATAAGATGGAAGGAAGCCAGCCTTGGTGGTATATGCCTATAATCCCAGCACTCAGGAGGCTAGATTTAATATGCAGCTAGCCTGGACTATATATCAAAACTCAGTTAAAAATAAAGTGGAAATAAAAATGTGTTGTAGGTCAGAGTTATCTATGAACAAATAATAAAAATGTATTTATATGTGTATAGTACTTCAAAGTTTAGAAGTTATGTCCATATGCACTATCTCTCAAAGAACAGATCTCCTCTCTTTTTTTTCATGTGCATACACACACACACACACACACACACACACACAATTGAACAAATACCAATGGAAGCCAACCACATTCAGCAATAACTACTGAAGGCTTTCTTGTAATCCAAAGAATCTGGCATATTGTAAATTGAAGACTTCTTAAAACTGGTAATTTGCCAGCAAACAATTCAAAAGGATTGATTTTCTGTCAGCAGATCTTAGCGTCCCAGAGTACACATATTAGCAAGAATCTCAGTCTATTCTTCCCCACACTGGATAAAGCACCCATTCCCACACTCTCCTGTGCACATTTTGGCTGGCTAACTAATGAAAACATCCAGGAGTAAGCTTGGGAGGATGATAACAACTTACAATACAGCAAACCTCCCATCTTCCCAGCTTGTGCAGAAACTCAGTGTCAAGCAAAAGTGTCAGGAAACGTTCCTTAAAAGTGGCTGTCAGCATTTACTGTCCCTTAGGTAGCTGCAAGAGGCAATCAACCTTTGACTCATTAGTTTCTCCAAGACAACTCAAGTAAATTTAACATCATATGGTTTTTCTACTTCATTTTATTTGTTAAATCACCTTGTTATAAAAACCAATACAATTTCATTTATGAATTTAGTCATTTAATTCAGATACTGGGTTATCACTTGGCAATTATAAATTCTTTTAAAATGGAATTATAATTTAAATTTGAAAATGCATTTACACTTATATTTAACACCCCCTAGTATAAGATTTGTCCACAATGTTTTACGTCGTGGCAGACCATCAAACACTGCAACCTTTCTGAGAGGGAATTTGACTAATATGTATCAAATAACCTTAAAGTATCAAGATGTTTTAATAAGAGCTGACAACTCAGCCCCTGGAAATCTACTCTAAGAAAGTAATATAAGATAAAGGGAAAAATATCCATACTACAATGTTCAAAAATTAAATTTTACAAACAGTTTAGATAAAGGATGGTCTTGTTATGCAGTGTTCTGATCTATTCACAATAAAAATATACTCTTGAAGAATTTATACTAACTTGGGGGAAATATGTGTTTTTTCTGTTCAGTGAAGAAAGCAATGTGCTATACTACACTTGTCTAAGACTCCCTTTAAAAAATATCCGTATTACCCCACATTGATGATCTAATTCCAAAACCTTTAGATCTTTCGTATATATTAAATGTTCTAAATTTTATCAATGAGTATACATACTCCTCTAACAATTTTTATGAATAAAATTTTAAATGTGGTGAAATCATTTTGTTAGGCTGACTGAGAAGGAAAGAGGCTTCACCTTGAGCAGGGGTCCCCGAGGTTTGTTTTAACTCTGCTAGTGTCCAGTGTCCATGGCTAAATGCATTACCTATGACACAAGTGGGAAATACCTTCTAACGACCTCCTTACGCTATGCCATTCCTTTGTTCCGTAATTAATTAGGGATCACTCCTGCTTATGAACATTCTTTAGCAATAGTTCAATAACCTGAAACACTTACCTGGATTTTGGAAAGACAGGAGCTAAAGCATTTTATAGTCACCACAGAGTCTTCTTAATTCTGTAACCACACTAATCTCTTCATTGCCACCCTGCATATGACAGAACTTAATTCATATGACATTCATTTGACAAATGGTTTGCTAGTTAGTCACAGAGTGCTCTTGGGATCAAGGGATGGAGTCCAACTCCATCTGATTGAAGGTAATGAACTGGGACCAGTAACTCATTCTGATTTGCTGGGAATTGGCCCTATGATGTATTGCTAATCAGTTCTATATCTATCAGTATCTTAGTAGCTCAGGAATATGGGAAGTTAGAAAGAAAATATTTTCTTCCTACATAGTTGGGGTATATAGATTTTCTAATAGATAAGGAGAAACCAAATTCATGGAACTCTCTCTCTCTCTCTCTCTCTCTCTCTCTCTCTCTCTCTCTCTCTCTCTCTCCTTTCCTACCTCCCCGTCCCCCCTTGTTTTTGATGTGGTCAGCTTGTGACCAGCTGGCTCTCGGCGTGGCTGCGCTCTTTGGCCCTTCCCACAGTTCCTCCGTCAGTGCTGTGCAGTCTATTTGCAATGCTCTCGAAGTTCCGCACATACAGACCCGCTGGAAACACCCCTCGGTGGACAACAGAGACTTATTTTACATCAACCTCTACCCAGATTACGCAGCTATCAGCAGGGCGGTCCTGGACCTGGTCCTCTATTACAACTGGAAAACAGTGACCGTGGTGTACGAAGACAGCACAGGTATGGAGCTCACACCTGGCTGTGCTGGGTCATGTCTGCTCTGAATAAGCAGTGTGGGATGCACAGAGATGGCTTATGTAAAACTACTGGCGAATTCCAATGTAATCTGGGAATAACATGTATAGCTAATTCAGATTCCTTTCAGTTTGTTGATTCTTTTTGATGTTCTTTTCATTATCAAGTTGAAGAATATTTTAAGACACACACACATATATATATTCCAATTACAAAATTGAAGATATCATTTCATTTATGCAACTTTTAAGACTGTGATTGCAAATGAAATGACCATAGAATAAGCATCTGACATGATAAATAACTATATAGGTAAATGTCTAGAAAGGTTTCCAAAGTAATACACCAAACAGGAATTCAGTTAGAGATTATGCCATTGAAGTGGCCCCTTTTCCTGGGAAAAGAACTTTGTGTCCCAGCAATGAGCCCTGTAGAAAAGCTGGAGTCATTTCTTCTGCTTAGTTTAGGATTGTGGGAGAATGGCCACCATTGTGTACTTTCTCTGATCTGGATCCTCCCCCATTGGAAGGATCTTTTCTGGCCCTGCCTCCATTGCCTCTACTTCCATTTCAGGATTTGCCAGAGTTCAGGTTCCCCTTTGTTTAAAATCAACCAATGACCATCCCATGTCCACATAGTTAAATCCATCATGAAATTTGAACTCTTTCTACTGGTGAGCCATTTTCATCTTCAACAATCTAGGTACCGGTTCTCCTTCCGTGCTTATACACCGCTTGGATGAGCTACACTGAAAAGACCATCATTTCTTAAGGAGCACAACTTCTTCCCAAGTTCCCTTTTCTGAGGCTGGTCCCTCATGACTGATGATCCCATCACACCTCCCACAGTGGTGGACTCCCCCATTCTCTACAACCTCACTCCAATGTTACAGCTTCATCGATTTTTCTCGAAGCATAGATCTCATAGATCCTGCTCTAGTGATGTGTTTACATGTCTAGGAGATTGCCAATTTCTGCAATTGAAAAAAAAACAACCTTATTTTGGTTTCTAATGTATTACCTACTATTGGCCTGGCAAATACAAAAGAGTTTAGTAATTTCATTCAGAAAAAAAAAATAATATTTTTTCCAAAAAATTGAAATTATCTTCTTTATTTTTTGGTGTCAATAATAAGACTAATAAAAATAGCAGTGAAAATTAGTGAAAAGGAGCCCTTTCAAATGTTTTTTTTCACTATCTTGTTTTACACTACCCTTTTCCCCAAGCATTAGTGTTTATTATTCCCTAGAGGAGGAATAGTACACATCTTCTGTTTGGTATTAAATTCTGGTTCATTTTCATACTGTCAGATAAAAGTGACTATGATGGTCAGAAAAATACATCTACATACTTTTCTATGCCTTATCTGATTTCAGGAAGAAGTGAAGGAGGTAGGTTATTGAATAAATAACTAGTAAACATGATATACTAAACAGTGCTATTGGGAAGATTAAGTAAGCTACAGACCATCAGATTTTTAGTTTTACCTGCTTGCTGTGCAGGAAGGAAGCACATGATCAAATGAACTCAGCAAACATATTTTACGAGCCTTGAGGTGGAACATTACATTGTAAACAGAAGGGTAGTTAGATCGTTCATGCTGCCTATTGTTAAATGGTCTCATGAGCTAATGAAATCATGCTAGTTCTCATCAGAGTCAACTCTGTATAGCATAATCTCTCACTATTTCTACATCTGCAGCAAGACAACATCACCTAAAAGAAAAATCATTGTAATGTCTGGATTTAACCGAGTTCCAGCATAGCTAAGAGCATTGTAGATTTTAAACTGTCTTTTGACAAAATACAATTAGTTAGTGGATATCCCAAAAGTTAATGCCCTTACTACCCTCTGACATGAGATGAGTCAGTCATAAGTCACAACCACTTTATGTAGCAGAAACATCAAGCTATCATTTTTATCAGCTGTCACCATAGACTGCAATGACCTTTCTATCCTTGCTAGCTATGTTCACCCGAGCTCAGATTGCTCAGTAAATACCTGCTGAAATTGAAAATCCAAAATGATTTTGTGTGTTACCCATTCAGTGAGAGATGGATCATGTGAAAATGATTTTGCCCACAACAACATTAAAAATGTAAATGAATAATCAATTGAACCATTATATTGGAACCCAGAGAGTAAACAGATCAACAGAGATCAATAGAAGCAGAAGTCCTATGGCTCAGAGTGGCTGGAATACTGCTTGACTCAGTGTTCTTGGTGGTAATCATCATCAAGTCATAAAAAGGAGAAAACTTAGAAAACCTCAAGGAAAAGGAAGGACTTAGGTGTGCTCAGCACCCGCCCCCACAACAGAATTAAGTACCCATTACAGAGCACTTTATGGGGAATTTGTTTAGGAGTTTGTTAAATAGCCTGAAGCCAGCACAGATGTCAGGAGACCCAATGGCCCATTACTCCCATTGAAGTCAATGGGAGCAGTGTGCTTGTCTCTAAGGACAAAATTCAATTCACTTAATACCAGCAGGCAGAATTTTGTCCTATCCAACTTAAAATGTACAAGGCTCTAGAGAAATCTTAGGACTAGAAAAGTTTTAACTTGCCTCGTCTCTTCTCTCCTTCCTGGGTGTTTTTATCATTTGTCACCTACTTACTTGTCTCTAAGTGACCTTGAGAGGCAGTGAGAACTCACTACCCAATGGAACTCCCTCTGTTTCATTAGACCCCTGGTGGAAGCCTGGCTTATGTCCCTTCACATGCTTCCAAAAGAGCTGAGAAGCTGAGTACCAGATGCCTTGCGGAGGATGCTCAGCACTTTCTGCTCTCTCAAGGCCAAGCTCAGCGAAATGGAGCTTCAGCCATCTCTGTAGCATACAGGGCCAGAAAACTTTTCACAGAATGAGAAAATAGTAAAACAAAGTGGCCATGTGGAAATGGATAGACAGTGCATGTGCCAACAAAACTTTATTTACAAAAATACATATACTTGGCTAGACTTGGCCCCCAAGCCTCTAACCAGCCTGACACGAATCCTATTTTTAAAAAAAGGAAAGAGAATGAGAGAAAAAGAAAGGGAGAATTAAATAAAGAAGGATGGAAGAAAGGAAAAAAGGAATGAAAGAACAAAGGAAGGAATGAAGAAAGGAAACAAAAAGCTAGCATTTGTAACTGTTAGAATTTATCTACCTGTTTAAAATTCTGCTTCATATTCACAGTTCCTCCTTCACTTTTCCTTTAAGAAAACAATATTCATTAGTCTTTGTTTCCTTCTCTGTAGGTTTTGCTGGGTGGTATTTTGATTCACTTGACAAAATTTTCTAGAAGTCTCATGGGGCAAAATTGGTACCTTACCTGATCCATCCCAAGGACCATGGTTGATAATCCTACAACAAATGACTCATTAGCAAAACAAAGGCATATTTATTTATTTAATTGTGGTTGCATATGACACAGGAGCATGTAAGATGAGCACTCAAGGACCTGGGGAGAGCTGTGTTTCATGTATGTATGTATTTGCAGTGCTGGGGATGAAACCCAGAGCACTAAGCATACTAGACAAGTATGTGTAATGCTCTACCACTAAACAACAGTCCCTCCAGCCTCCTATTTTTATATTTGAGTTAGGTAGCAAATAGAAAGCTTTGTCAAAATGTGATTGGATTCAACAGAATGAATTAAAGGTGACAGACGGAGAAGAAACTCCATCAAGGGTTTTCTATAGTGAGCAAGCTATGTCAGAAGTGTAGCCAGATGGGTTTGTGCCTTTCCACAATGTTATTTACAACAATAGATCACAACCTATACCAACTTTGTCTTTGATTCACCAGGTACAACAGCTTTCATTTGGTAGGCATGGCCACCGCCAACCACAGATCCTTTTATTCCCAATCTTAATTACTAATATTCATTCTAAGATCATACCTTAAACTTCACGTCAATATTACAGAATAGCAATAAAGGCTTAAAAAGGCTGCAAGGTTCAAAGAGGCCTTATAGCAGGCAGAGAGTGGATAGTGATATAAAAAGAGTCACTGCAGGTGCTTAGAGAAGAAACAAGCCACAGAACTTTAAAAGGCACACAGAGCTGGTTTAGGGAACAGGACTGGGTCCAGGCAAATTACAAGAACAGTGGGCTGTGTGCAGCAGAGGACTAAAATACATTGAAGCCCTGGGCACAAAGTCACAAAGTTGAGAGCTCATCACCTATGGATCCTCTAACACATGCACTGGTTTTCTGATGACAAGTTGTCAGGTGCCTCTACAGCCCAGAGTTCAGCGTCTCCCCTTTTATATAATCTTAGTGGAGGGGTTGAATAACTCATTGACTAGTGTGTTCAATAAGCTCATAGCCTTAGTTTTTCTAATATGGTTTTGATACACTCATTTCCATGTGTTCTGGATTTAATTTGATAGGTTCACAGGTAGTAAATTTTATGTATGTAAATACATTGTCATTATTCTGTCTCATGTCTTCATCTGAACAGGACCTACACAAACAAGATATATAGTCCTTCTGTCTCAACATTTGCATTGAGACTGTTTTATAAAGTGGAGTCACCCAGGGGAAGGCATGGCCTGAAAATGGTCTCGTGTAACATGAAGTAACTCAGAGCAGGACACAGCCTGCTCTTCAGACTAACAAAGTTTTAGTGAACTTTCTGTCTTATATTCCTTTCTTCTGGTTTAGCGGGAGATTGGTCTAGAAGGGGAATGTTCAAAGGGCAAGGAAGAAAGTAGACCTTTCTAGATGCTATGATGGGCTTTAGGGGAGAAAAGTCCTAGTTTCTATGACTGCCTTTGGGATGGGAAAACATAAAGCTTAGATGGCTGGAGGGCAGAAAGACCTGGCTGCTAAGTCTTTGCAACCTCTTCCAGTTCAAATGACTCCACACTCATTACAGATGGCCAGACTTTGAGATATCATGGTCTGAGCCTCATCACTCTTAATGGGTAGCAATGACTTAAAATCTTGCCTTTTAATTTGAACTGATCACAACAAATTTTAAGCATGGTTTCTCTAAAAGGCACTGGAAATATATTTCCGATATAATAGTCTGTGGGGTAGATGTATGTCCCCCATAGACTCAGGTTTTTTATTAAAACTTGGTATACTATATTGTATACCAGGATGAGGTGAGATTTCAGGGCTCTGTTATGCTTGGTTAGAGTTGGGTCCAATTTTCACTAGCAAAACATGAGGAAATATACTTCTGCCTAGTGCTTCCCTTGTGAATGACTTAAGAAGACCCTTGTTAGAGACTTGCCAGTCCCTTTTCTTTAATTAAAGTACTTTCTTCAGTCAACTGGCCCAATATCCGTATCCAGTCAGATCATGTGCTATTTTTGAGACTCACCACAACAGCACAAGCTGCACACTGTTATGTTTACCCTTTGCAAAATACAAATAACTCCCTTCCCTGACGTGGTTTTTACAAGCTGTTTATTTATTGTTTTCATCATAAAAAGATGGCTTTTTTAGATATTTAAAATTAAATGTGCAAGAAAACATCCAAAAACCCATCAGAGGTAACATACTTGTGTTCACTCTATGAGACATTGCCTATGCAGAAAGGCAGACAAATATACAGAATAGAGTTGCTTATTTAATAAATATTTAGTATGAGACATTATTCAAATTCACACACAAAAAATATCTATGGATCCCAGAGGCTATTTATACAATAACAAAATACAAAAGCAAACATTTAGTATGTAAGTTTAGCAAATGTTAGGAAGAAAAAGAAAGCAGCAAATGACACCAACGTATTGGGAAGTGAGGATAGGGTTTGCAGTTTTATTTAAGGATAACAAGCCTGGTAGTTTGAATGTATGTTCCCCATAGACTCAGGTGTTTTATTAAAGCTTATAACTTGTATCTCCAGCCACCTGACTGACTGGAGGAGGTGTTATGGGAGGGCAGGTCCTGGGGTCCAGCCCTAAGGTGTGTTTGGTGGGGAGGGGGAAATGTGATTTTCAGCCCAAAAGTATACAGGCTAATCTGAGCTCTGGCAGGGTCCCTGCTGCTGGCTGCCCATTTGTGTTTGCTGCTTTGGGATTTTATGGGCAGTTTGGTTGTTTCTCTCTGCTTGGATGTACGGAAGCAGTTTCTTCCACCTCTGAAGGAACTTTCCCCAGATCTATAAACTGGAAGTAAACTCCTTCCGCCCATAAACTGTGCCTGGTTTGGACATTCATCCTAGCAATGTGGAGCTGTCTACAACACCAAGGAAGTACTCAAAAGAAAAATATCATTTAAGTAAAACGTGGAAGAGGACAAGGCCATTGGCTACCTGGGAGACAATGTTCCAGATCTGAAGCCGAGGGAACAGCTGGGGAAAATCCCTGTGCTGAAGTAACCCAGTACCTGCAGCACTGGGCTGAACCCCATGATGAAGTCCTCCATGTCAGGAAGGATTTGCAGAGATGAGGAAAGCATTTTGATTCTCTCTTGAAAACTCCTTTATTCTAAATATAGAGACCAAACAGACCAAGAAAAAGTAAAAGGACATTCTCTACTCATGACCTTCCCTTGTGGAGAAGCCTACATTCCCACATTCACGATCTCCCAACCCTGGCTTTGTTATCCACACGTGGCCATTGAGAACTTTAATGTGCTGGATCTAAGAGCAAGGAAGAAATACTATCAATTCTGCCTTCCAAAGAAAAAAAGAAGTATAAGACATGCACAAAAGAATAAAATGTCTGTTAAACATTAAAAAAAAGAAATGCATCTAGTATATTGACACATATGAGCAAGGTCATGGCATGAAGATGCTTTGGCAGGTGTAGGGTAGAGGGTAACAGTTTCCACAGCACCGCAAGGATGGGTCAAACCTGTAGGACTCTCAGAAGGGAATGCCTCACTTTCCAAAAGACTAACTCCCTGATCATGGGATGTTTAAGCCCAGGACACTGCTGTAAAAAGTCCTTCTGTGGACCTGCAGTGTCTAGGAGATTGCCCTGGATGAGGCCTGAATGAATTCACAATGCTGAGTCAGTTCCTTTCAGGACCTAGGCTCCTATTGCACTGTATCATTTTGATTCCACCCTCAAAGAGCATGTTTCTTTATACTTAATGAAGCTCTCCCATTCTGTCTTTCCACAGATATTAATTGAGCACATACTGTATAACGGGGATGGTTCTAGGCATTTGGGTTTCATCAATGAATAAAAACAAAGTAGAGACGACTGGGGAGATGGCTTCATGGATAAAGTGCTTTCTAAGCAAGCAAGAACACCTGAGTTCAGATCCCCAGACCCACGTACGAAGCTAGAGATGGGGGGCTTCTGTAATCCCACCGTGCCAACAGAGAGTTCGGAGGAAGATAGGAAAATTTCCTGGAATGTTGTGGACCAGGCAGCCTGGTAAACAGAGTAATGAGCAACAATGAGAGACCCTGCACCAAAGCAAGCGGAAAGCAAGGACCAATCTGACCACCACAATATGGCATGTGGATACCTGCAATTGCACACATGAACAAGGATGTACACGCATACATACACACTTGCATCACACACACACACACACACACACACACACACACCACAAAAATATTCTTTACTTTAAATAATGTAGGGTCTATGGGAATCTAAAAAATAAGAGATTTATTCATCCTGAAAAAAAAAGATTTGCTTTACAAATAGGATAAGATTAAGAAAAAAGGGGGACAGAAAACTAGAAGCATAGTTCACAGAGTTTAGGATTGCCACATTAGAGAAGTTTAAGCAGTGTCTTGAAAGAGGAGGTGAGCTGCATGGTAGAAGAAAGCAGCTCGTGTGTATGGTTGGGGTGTGCCTGGTTATGAATGTAAATAGCAAGAAGCCAGTGTGAATAGAGCTGAGTTAAAGGGGACAGGTAGTGGAAGAGGAGAGAGGAGAGGACCTCACAGATCCTTGTGTACCAGAGAGTCCAGGACAAGCTTCTGATCAGTCTCAAAGGGAGGTCCTTGGGGAGAGTTTGGAGCAGCATGAGGTTAACATGTGAACAGATAATATGGCTGTCATATTGATAAGGTACTGTAGAGAGGTCAAGGTAGACATGGCAACAGACTTGTTTACCTACAGCTCCAGGGATGCAATGGTTGAGCTGGACCGGCTTGTCCTACAGCTTTGAAGATGAGGAGGAAGGAGGTGGCCCAGCTTGTCTACAGCTCCAGGGATGACAAGGAGGAGCTTGCAGTGCTGAAACACTGTGCTGAAACACTGTGAAGGAGAGCTGGCATAAGCCCCACAAGATGCATGAATGTGATCCCCATTTGCAAGCTTTTTTCTTTATTGTCCCTGGTTCTCTTTGCATATTTTTGGTGGCACTGGAGTAAGTTTGATGACAGGACAAGAATTATAGCATCTTTGAGAAAATTGAGTAAACAACAATATTGATACTATTGATTTCCCTGCTCTGTGTGTGTGTGTGTGTGTGTTTACCAGTTACATGCACATGTATGTGCACCTGAGTGAGGAGGCCGGAGGACGACTTTGGGTGTCATTCCTCAGAAACACCATCTATCCACCTCTTTTAAAGACAGGGTCTCTCGGAGCTCAGAGCTCACCCATGGATCTATACTGGTCGGCCAGCAAGCCATCCAATGGCTCCCGCCACACTGGCAATGGGAAAACAAATGCATGCCATCACATGCAGTATGTGCCCACAGATTCTAGGGATGGAACTCAAGCTGCTCACGCTTGGGAAGCAAGCATCACATGAGCTATCTCCTAGCTCCATGGATGAACTTTTATCTCCTAGTTCAGTTACTACTTTCAGTGTTATTGAGTGCCCATTACTACCTGTTGGCATAGAACACAGATCTTGAATTAATGGACTCAATTAGCTCATACTTTTGGGGCACCTCAGGTAGCAAAAATTTGCCTCAAGAGACTAACCCACTTAATAGGGAAGGTAGGAAGTGGAGTCCCATCTCTCCCCTGAAGTCCTAAAGTTGTGCTCAGTGTTTGAGTTGAGTCATATGTCAAGAAAAACATATTGCTTTCCTTTAAGACAAATGCCATATGCTAAGTTTATTTTTAAATAGTAGGTAGCACAGGAAGACCGAGTTCCATTCTAAAGAAAGTAAGATTGTGATAGTGCTGCAGAAAAAGGTTATGACTTCTCATACCTGTGGATTCAAAATGCAAAATAACAGTAATAATAGTAATAACCTGAGAGAATAGAGGTTCTACGAGAGAAGGGGTGAGCAGAAGATGATGACCCATTCAATATTTTTAAACATTTTTATTCATTTATTTATTCATTTATTTATATATAAGGAGAGAGAGATGACAGAATGAGAATGGGCATGCCAAGGCCTCTTGCCACTTCAGGTAAACTCCAGATACACGTGCCACTTTGTGAATCTGCATTTACATTGGCACTGGGGAATCAAACCTGGGTCATCGTCGGGCTTTGCAAGCAAGCGCCTTAACCACTGAGCCATATTTTCAGCTCTCATTTATTATTTTTGACTTGAACCAAAAGATGGAGTTGTCAATGCCTGAGATGATGCTTTTACGTGGAGCTAACTTGGAGGGAAAAGGACCCTATCAAGAATTCAGTCATGGATTTGTTAAATTTACATTTCAGTCCTTGTTATTCATTCTTAGCAAGACAACAAATTACAGTTCTTTTTCTCTTCCCTAACTTCTTCACTTAATTTCTTCCTTTACTCTTTCTACATGTTATAGATCTCACTGCTGTCCTCTGCCCAGATAGACTCAAATTTTCAGATTTCTGTCCAGGAAAAGAGTCTTTAGAGATTGTATGCCAGATATATTATTTTAGCTTTCATTACAATTATCCAGAATTCAACACCAAAATATTCAGGTGAAGCACACTGGAACATAGTTAATCTCACATATTTTGTCTGGCCTCTTCTGTGAGTTCCTTTGTGGTCACGGGACAGTTTTCTTGAGGGATGTCTCCAACTAAGCTTTCTTGTTGTAGTTCTGAAAGCCCCTATGTATGCAGATCTGCACTGAAAGCATTGTATTCCCCCAGGTAACTCACTCCCTTGCCCATTCCATTTCTCAGTAATGACTGTCCCCCACTCTCCAAAATTCACACTTTAGGCAGAGATACCCTTAAGAATCCAATTAGATGTGGGTATATGCTATTTTGCATGTTTCTAAGTTCAAATGAAGACGACATTAACATTTAAAATGTGTGATCTGATCTTCAGATCCTAATGGGTTATTCCTTTTCTTTTAATGGTATCAAAGGTACTCATACAGTTTAATGAACAGGGAATCAGATTAAGACAAGAAAACCTAGGAACTTTCCTTTTGAACTGAGATTCATTAAATACAAGGAAAGCTACCCAGGAAAGGGTTGGATTGCAATGTCAAAGATAGACTGTCTCAAACTGAGAGGTGTTTAACAGCAGCTTTTAGAGGGGGTTCCTGCATCAAGCAGGGCTTTGACCTTTAAGGTCCCTTCCAATTCCTGGAGTCCCTGACTCATTTCCAGGGCTGATCCAGACAATTAACCTCACGGTGCCTCACGCTCCTCACTGTGAAATAGTTCTGGCACCTGTCCACGTCTAAAGTATATTCTAGGTTTATTGAGCTATTTGTAAGACAGGCAACAGACTTTATAAAGAGGGGCAATGTAAATAGCAAGGTTTATTATCATTTAAGAAGGCATGAGATATTTTTAACCATCTACTCAAAATAGCAGGATTTTCTTTTCCTCTCCCATATGCTCCACCTCTCGTCCCAGGCACTCACTATGCAAATCAGCCCCCTTTTTTTGCGTCATATCTGAGCATACAGAGAAAATGGGCCGCTGAAGCAAGTATTTAGAAATGGCCATGTGGACATTTTTGAAAGTTATCTCCATGTGCAGAGCCTAGCTCACACTCATGTGAAACAAACGGGATTTTCTCTCAAGCACTTTCAAACCACTTGTGTTTCCCATTTCATTTCTGTGAGTGGGGGTGGGAAATGGAGGTTCTTATGATATTGCTTTATATGTCCAAGTGTTGTCTTTGCCTAGAAAGGTTTAAAGGTAGAGAAAAGTTGCAACCAGTGGACAATAAACTACCCTATATGCCTTCATCTGCTCTCAGCTGTTATTCTTTGAAATTGGGTTTTGTGTTCTGCCATTCTTTCAAGATAAGTATAGCAACCAGCTGGGCATGGTGGTGAAGTCCCTATAAACCTCACTAGAAACGCTAGGATAGGAGGGTTGCAATTATCAGCACTGCTTGAGCTACATAGTGAGTCTGAGGTCAATCTGGACTACATAGTAAAACTTTTAACAACAACAAAAAATAATGGAAAGACTGGGGGGTTTACACTGGGGCAAAGCATTTACCTGGATTCAATCCCCAGCACCAAGAGAAACTACAATCAATAGCAACAGTAGTGTTAGAAGCATTAAGCCATTGGAATGTAAATTGTAGATATCATGACCTTTTTGTCCCTAAATATTTAAGTGTGCATTTGCTAACAATAAACACCTTCCTGATTATAGCCACCTAGAATGCAGGGAAGTAACAAGGCTACAGCACTGTTAGGTAAGCATGTACATGAGCAATTCTATCTTCCCTAATTGCCCCAGAGCCTTGTGGTGAAATCTCCTTATTCTCTTGGGTCCAGAGCAAGTCAGATTCCCTTTGTCACTCCTGACATTGGCATTTTTGAAGAGTCAAGAATGACTTTTGATACAGTGTCACTGGCTGGGATCTGTCATGTTTTCTGCTGACCTGCATTTTCATGTTGAAAGTCCCTCCACCTCAGTGGGCTGGCGAACGATCACATTTCCAGCTTTGCACGCACCATTACTAGTCATTGCAACTGGCGTCCTGGCAGGATTAGGTTACTTGGCCAGGGCAGGCATCTGAATAAGGGTATCAGCAAAGCTAGGACCTAAATCAATTTTCTTTCCCTAAAGTCATTACTTGTTTAAAAAATAATTTTTAACTATTCATTGCATGAAATGTTAATTGGATTGCTGTAACATGCAAATATAAGGGAAAGCTTTCTGTAAGTTTGCTCTTGGATGAACTCAAAAGCATTTTGGATTGTGAATTCTGTCTCCTTTGCAAGTGAAGGCTGAAAGGCTTCTTTTAAGTAAACAATTGCTTGAAGAAGAGGAAGGTAAGATCCCTGCTGTTCAGTGTTCCTCTCACACCTTGCATTGGTTGTGTTTAAATCTACTGAGTCCCCCCCCACACACACACACATGCTCCACCCCTTCCTGGAGGACAGTTCACTATAAACTGGCAAAATAAGAAAATCGTAGCAGAGTGATAGGGCTTTCATAAAGAGACATTTATCCCAGTTAGAAATTGACTTTTGTGTCGAGTTGCTCTCCTTCCTCTCTTGGTATCAAAATATCCTTTCTTTCATGAAACAGTTGTGGAAGTGGATGATTGCTGTTAGAGCTGTTAAAAAGCTAAGAGCACACAATTTCTTGGTATAGAGGAACTGTTTATTACTAGCAGCTCAAAACTGCTGCTGGTTCAGTAAGAGAAGGAATAAGAAACTGGAAGACTTGGCAGATGTCACATCAAGACAGGGGTAGTTGGGCTGGATCAGATTCAGAAATTGAGTGGAGAGGAAGGGTGACCCAGAGAAAAAGAGAGGAGAGAAGGATACATATTTAACAAGGGAAGCTGATGAGAGAGACATACAGAGATAGAGAGATCACATAGTGAGATACAGAAATCAGAGAATGAGCAGCACCTTATTTCAGGAAAGAGAGAGGGAGAATAGCATCAGAGGGCATTTTATGATCATGCCCCTGAAGAAGTGGCCAAGGGAGAGGCCTCGGTCTTGTGACCAGGTGGTAGGGGACAGAGGAGGGGACAGGTAGAGTTCTCAGACTCTGACAGTTGCTTCATGTTGGCCTCAAGTTTTCTTTGTCTGTTTGCTTATGGTGTTATTTACTTACATAGTTACCCAGTTAATGAGTCGTTCGTTCAATTAGCTGATCTGAAGTACAAAAATCAGGCAGGGCCACTGATTTTGTGGAAAAAAAGACCTGAAAAGCTAAACATGGATTTAAGCCCTGAACCTGCCAATTATCACCTACATGACCTAGAGGATTACTCTAGCCTGTAGCCACCCAGCTCTTAATCTCAAGTGGGAATTCACACTCCATCCACCTGAGACTTTCGGATTTGGAAACCTCCTACGTGCTCCAAGGCCCTTGAAGCATAAAGTGTTTTTCTTGCAGAGTTTAGTATGGGCCTGAGGATCTAATGAGCATCCAGGAAACACTTTCCTCTGAAAAGGAATGAAATTGTGCATGTCAACTGTAAATGCCAGAGAGTGTGTACAATTCTTCAAGACAGAAAGATGTGCTTCAGAACTAACATTTCATTCAGCAGAGAACTAAAGACCAGTGCATGGTAGCAGATGAAATGTACCTCTAAGATGTTTTCCCTGTTTTATTTAAAGGCCATATTGAGCTCTTCTTTGTGGTCTTACTCAAGTTGTAAAAAAAAATTAAATTAAATTGAAAAACAGGGGCTGAAGAGATGGCTCAGCAGTTAAAGAATTTTGCCTGCAAAGCTTAATGAACTGAGTTCAATTCCCCAGCACCACATAAAGTCAGGTGCACAAAGTGATGCCTGCATCTGGAGTGTGTTTGCAGTGGCCAGAGGCCCTGGCACACCCATTCTCTCTCCATGTCTTTCTCTCTGTCTGTCACTCTCTGCTTGCAAATACATAAACAAACAAGCAAACAAACAAACAAACAAGTAATCTTAAAACTAAAAAATCAAATTCAATTGAAAAATAAGAAAAAGCATGTGATTGCAAAGCAAGGAGGCTAGGGGAAAGAAGAGAGGAAGATTGGATCTTAAGTCTACTTTGCTCATCTCATCAAACATTTATAACCTTATCTTCTCATTCTCTCCATATAAAGCAGCAGGAAGTTGTTGGTGCTTTATAAGGGGTGTGGTAGAGTGGGAAAGACAAATAATTTCGGTCTATGGCTCCTGTTAGCTATCTTGGTAGCACTGAGGAGGTTACTGAATTGTTCTGGGTCTTAGTTCTATATCTGAAATAATAAAGATAATAACATTTGCTTCATAGGACTGTTATGATGTTTCAATAAAGCAAATATGTAAGTCCATGTGCTCACCCCACCTTCATTTACTGCACTCATTAGTGGTTCTTAACAAGGGACTCTGGAAGTAATAATACAAGTTTCTTACTTTTGTTTCTTGACTGACCTGAAAGTGACTAAAAGTCTAGAAAAGCTATTGCTCTAATAATTTCAATTTCATTACCAGAAACTAGAAAATAAATACTAACTCCTGCATGGCTTTTCAACCAGTCTTCCTCGCCTGCACTGCCCCTGCCATGAGGCTGTGAAAAGCAGTACCATTATACATGGAATGCACTTAAGAACCAAGCCTACCCATGGCATTAAAGAACCCTTTCCATTGTAAGCTGAAATCAATGGAAGAGGAGAGAAAACAACCAAGCAAATAGAAGCAGGAAAGCAAAGCATCATCAATGAAGGTGGCTGGAACCGTGCAGTCCTTTGTACAATGCATGACACAATTTCCATCCGAATGCTCATAAAGTTTAATATTCCCTGCTGATTACTTGTAGTTAACAAATGCTGAAGGCACTAAACTGTATAATTTTTTATACAGAGTCAATTTTCCAATGTGATAGGAGTCCTTGAGAGAAAGACAGCATTATGCTGTCTAGCAAACACCGGTTAATATTAGGAGAATAAAACAGAGGCTGTCCATCGGTCTTCACCTTACTTAGTAATGAATTTCTATTGGAGAGTGGTGGAGCTCAGTTGATCCAGATGTGTCTTGAAGGAAGTGTTCTGTCAATTTAGTCAGCCTTACACTTATTCTACAATTAAACATTGTCAATTTTTAATTTTTTTTCTGATTTTGTTACTCACATTCTTTCAAAATTGTATGGTGCATTTTAATCTGGTAAAGATTGAGAGATCATGTGGCAGGTGTGATGGTCCACACCTTTAATCCCAGCACTCAGGACAGGAAGCTGTCTGAGAGTTCAAGGCCGACCTGAGACTACATAGTGAATTCCAAGTAAGCCTGGGGTAGAGTGAGACTCTACCTCCAAAAAACAAAAAGAAAAGAAAAAAGATTATCAAATCAGCTTTGAAACATATTAACAAATAATAGAATGTGTCGGTTACAAAGAGTTTATTGGGCCATGTAGCAGATACTTTCTTGTTGGGACAAAATACCTTACCAGAAGAGCTGGACAACAAAACCTCAAGGTTCCATCTCTCTACTGACCCACTTCCTCCAACAAGGCCCCACCCCTTAAGGGTTCCAGAGCCTTCTAGAACAGCACCACCAGCTGAGAATTAAGTTTTGGTATACATGAGTCTAGGGGGATCATTTTATACCCAAACCACTCTAGGGCAGTTCTGAAAGATTATATAAAGCAGCCCAACTAATTAGCTGGGAAACAGTATGTTGTACATAAGTCTTTGATGATAAGCTTATGAAAGTTAACAACCTCAAGAAATCCTGCTTTTTAAGATATCAGGTGCTTGACGCCTTCATTAAACACCTCTAGAAACTTCAAGCAACGTTTTGTCTCTAGGTTTATAGTCACAAACTTGATAGGCCAAAGCTTTGTAGCACTGGCTGAAAAGAGTGAACAATAGCATTCTAAATAAATTCAAAATGCACTTGGGGAAACTGTGCTTCTAAGCCACACATCTCCACAAAATGGAAATTTCAGTGCAATCTACCACAGAGGGAGGAGTGACAAATGGGAAGTCAATAGTGTAACCTTTAGGTAGGTGGCCGCTTGATACGTTTTGGGACTGTTGTGCGTTTGACTGTAAATGGCAATAAACAGCCTAAATCAGTCTCTGGTGCATGATTGGATGTCATTTTCCAGGTTTAATTCGTCTGCAAGAGCTCATCAAAGCTCCCTCTAGATACAACATTAAAATCAAAATCCGCCAGCTGCCCTCTGGGAATAAAGATGCCAAGCCTCTACTCAAGGAGATGAAGAAGGGCAGGGAGTTCTATGTGATATTTGACTGTTCACATGAAACAGCTGCTGAAATCCTTAAGCAGGTAAGAGGGCTGGGCGGGTGGGGGAGGAGGAGAGTGGGAGAAATGCATTTCCTCTTTCTCAGAAATGCCATCTGCTTTTCACTGAGTGCAGTATGAGATAAAGGTTGCAATTTGCAGACCCCTGTAAAGAGCCATGGGTGGTGATTTCAGATCCAATTGTGATATATCACATTCTATATGTTCTGGGTGGTAAGTGGACTATGTCCCCAGAAGAGGAAAGGAAAAGATGGCATTACACGCTGATATGAAATCTGTGTTCTGTACTTCTCTATAAAGACTGAACCAGCTCTCATATGCCCAACTCCTGACTTACCCTAAATACATCTCTCATGGCAAGACCTTTTACATTTCAAGTGAAGGTTCCAGGCACAATGTGCGGGGAGGCGGGGAGCAGGGATAGTCACAGAAACTAAACTTCTTTCTACTTTGCTTTGGAGGGTGAGCTACTCTTCCCTCATCTCCAAATTCCTGCACAGATGGAAGAGAGTAATGTTCAAAATTATGTTAGCAAATGATTGAATAGCAGTCGCTGAGCAATTAGTCCTACAGTCAAGAATGAAAAATCAGAATTAGAAAAAACAAAAAGCATAAACTCTGGGTCTCCACTCCAGAGGAATTTGGTTCCTTGGAGATTTGTGGCAATCTCTGGGGACATTTGTGGTTGTCTTGTTTGAGACCTAGGCACTAATAACGGTAAGTCATGGGTTGTGGCCAACAATGTTGTAAAACATTCCATAATGTACAGCTGGGAAAGCTGAAATGACTGGTAAAAGCTGAAAATAGAAGCAGCATTAAAAGGTCAGTGGATTAAATTTGGAGGAAAGTCAAGGGAACAAAAGCACTTGGTCCCCTGGGTATCATTTTATACTTAAGTAGTTATTGCCACCGAAGTCAATGTTCCTGTCTGAAATAATGCAAGCTGTGTTGTGCTCCTTGATTTAAAATATCTGAGTTGTCTGAGGTTGCTTGGTGGACCAGCTCCTCCCCACAAATGAGTCCTGTGGAGTCCTGAGTCTCTAGAAACATCCTTCTTCAGCGGCTCCCCAGTGTTCTAGTTCCACACTTCCCAGTGGTCCACTGGGATTCTGGCAGGGCAGCTCTCTGGAGCCCTAGGGTTGGAATGAAGGTTTTAAATGTATTGAGGATACAGTCAAGAAATCCAACCAGGGCGGGGTGATGGGTCAGTGAAAAAAGAGCTTACCTAGCAATCATGAGGACCTGAGTTCAATTCCCAGAACCCACATAAAAATGCCTACAGTGGTGGCATGTGCCTGTAATCCCCAAGCTGGTATGGTGGAGACAGGAGCACCCTTAGGGTCTGCTAGCTAGCTTGTCTAGATTAATTGGTGAGTTTCAGACCAATGAGAGACCCCATCTCAAAAGATGGTGGAGAGCATATGCAAGAATGACACCTAGGTTGTCTTCTGGCCTCCACGTGCACACACACACACATACACACACACACACACACACACACACACACAAGAAAGCCAACTAGATGACGTATCTCTCATCCATTGGAATGTTCAAGCATTTAGAAGCAGGCTGCCATACATGTCTAGGAAAAGCCGGTCTCCTTGACCCCGCTCTCCTTAGATGAAGTTGGCATTAAGACTTGTGACGTTCTTGTGTGAACGTCACTGTGGAGAACATTCTCCCTGGTGCATACCTCCCCATTCTGCCTTGCGCTTCCCTGCACCTTCGTCATCACATTTCTCCACTTTTTAATGATTCTCAAAAAAGGGAGAATCAAATGCACTTTAAAGAAAGCATTTGACATTTATCTAAAAGTAAAAAAATGGAGAAAAATCTATAGTTATTCTTGGGCATGCAAATCACTTGGCAGAGTAATTATTTCTATTCACTGAACAAGTACTATAAGATGAGATTCTGAAAAGTAAGTTTCCAAAAATTAGTCCAAAATTCAAATGTCGAGACTTGAATAGGTTAGAGGCAAGCAAGGCTTTCTTAGGAACAAGCTGTCTTCACAGATTTCTCTAGTGGGAAAGTTCCCACAACCATCAGCAGGTCACATGGTCTGCACCCCTCACCTTATCCATCCTCTACCTCACAGTAGGCTTCCTGATGTTTGAGTGAATACGGGTCACTCCTCATACACACAAGACAGAACCTCATCTTCTCCTCGCCCTCGTGTACCCCAAGTCCCAATGGTCTCTGTGGACCCATCACTGCTCATGACACATCCACAGCTTTCACAGAGTGATACCTCTGAAGAAGTGGTTGAAGTGGCTGATGGGACATGAGCTTATGGGATGAAGAAGAGGCCAGGAAGACTTGATGTATGGGCTTTCTACTTGAGCCTGGCTCTATGCTGGGTGTCAACTGGCCCAAGACCATTTATAGTTGATTTATTTTTCAATGACAGTCGAAACCCAGAGGTCATTATAATTTCATCAGCTATGTGCTGAGCATATTCCTAATACAGAACAGCGAGGCCTGCAAGAGCTGAGTCTGTCCTTCTGCTTAGTCCTCTGACAGAGCTGGGACCTCTGGGGTTCACCCAGCAGGGAGGGTATTCAACTGTCCCATGTCACAGCCTCTGCTCTTGCAGTTGCAAAATTCCGAGCCTTCATTCTACCCCAGAGAGAAGCATAACTATGTCTTCTTGCCTTTCTCATTCCCTCTATCTTTACGCTCTACTCAGTTTGGTACACTGCAGTGAAAATCTGTAAAAACTAGCATTTTGACTCTTGAGTTGTCTGTATTCTTACTAACTAGTAAGGCTGGAGGACAGAGCCTCGTGTCTTCTCTCTAATCCTAGTACACATTAAAATGAGTGTCACAAGCATCTCCGTTGAATGAAGAAATGTGAGCCAGTACACTATTAGAGGCTCTCAGCAAGTACTCTCCCCTTGCCTCTCTTCCATTCCCCCTGCATCTCCTCTGTTTTCCTGCTGGGAGGTGGCTCACTGGTAGAGTGCTTACCAAGTAGGCATGAGACCCTGGATTTAATTGCTGGCACTAGCACCAGAAAAAAGAGAGAGAGAGAGAGTGAGAGAAAGATGTAGGGATGAAGAATGCTGCTATACTATCAAATCTGCCAAACAAACACATCTGTGCCTTTGTCTCCTGCAAAGAAAGGCTTCATTCAATTCTGAAACCCCATATTATTGAACTGAGAATTCATGTGAGCCTATGACTTCTTGAAAATCAGTCTGGCTTTCTGGAGACCATCAGTTACATTTAAATCCTACTTTACAAGTGAACAAATAAGTCCCCCTCCAAGG
The DNA here is from genome assembly GCA_004024765.1 of Zapus hudsonius. Lineage (NCBI taxonomy): Eukaryota > Metazoa > Chordata > Mammalia > Rodentia > Dipodidae > Zapus > Zapus hudsonius. The sequence goes on along the minus strand of PVHP010003164.1, from coordinate 25,742 downwards.
CCAGCAGCCTATATATTAATGGTGAGCAAGGGGAACTGTGGGGCTCCAGCCAGCCAGGAAGTTGCTCTGGGACTGAGCCAATTTCCCAAGCTAGAAAGCTGCCAGTGTTTGAGCTCCAACACCCCATTTCCAACTCCAAGAATCTGCTCTGTTGTTCATATGAACAAATGTTTCAGGCGAGAGGCTTCCCCCGCAATGCTTGAGGCAACAAGAAGAGAATCAAGCTAGAATTAAGCCATTTATCCCCATAAAACACAATATGAAGATATTTTGTAAAATGATGGGGCATTTTTTTCCATTGGCATATACATGCTCTTGCATTTTTTTCTTTCTTTTTGTTCTTTCAATCAGCATACAAACAAGACCAGGTATTGTTTTAATGCCTGGCTTCTCTGCTAGGAAGGTCCACAGCAATACTGAATAATCAGATCATTTTGTGCATTGATTCTATCCTTAGATGTGTTAAGCCCACAGGCTGTGAGGAAGGTGAACAGGGGTGATTAGATAAATTTGGTTCTCTTTGTATAGGACAAGTGGCCATTGGTCTTCATCACTTGCAACAGAAGACATCATGTTGGGCATAGCCATGCTATGTTACGAAGTTGCAAACCTCTGTCTGCTAAGTGAGACTATCTTTTCTAATCATAAACACGCAGAGTAAACCAAAATCGTCAGGGGCAACTTTTACTGAACACCTCTTGCATGCCAAGCATAGTAATGAATAGCGTCAACATCATTCATTCAATTACCATAAAATACTAAAAGACAGGGCTGGAGAGATGACTTAGCAGTTAAGGCATTTGCCTTCAAAACAGAAGGACTAGAGTTTGATTCCCTAGTACCTACGTAAAGTCAGGTGCACAAGGTGGCACACGTGTCTGGAGTTTGTTTGCAGTGGCTGGAGGCCCTGGAGTACCCATTCTCATTCTCTCTCTCTCTCTCTCTCTCTCTCTCTCTCTCTCTCTCTCTCTCATAAATAAATAAAACATTTAAAAAAGAATAAGACAAAGAAAATTCTCTAAACAAGAAACTGACACCTCAGAGATCTTGCAAGTTGTCTAGTATCACACAGATGGTAATTGGCAGGATAGGGTTCAGAATTGATTTAAATATTAAATGGAAAAATATACCGTTCTGCTGCTGTTCCATAAACAATGCCAACTGACTTTTATAATAGTAAAATCTAGAACATATTTTGGTTAAGACTGAACTTACTGCACACAGTTGTTTCATTTTGGTCTCAGATAGCCAACCATTTCTCTTACACAAGGCTTGGCATCTTGGCATGTCAATAGTCCCGAACAGGGAGAGAAAGTGGTGGAGACACCAGTAAAATTCATTCTTTAGTTTCAAATTTTTGCTGTGCATTGGCTACAGGTAATAGAGATACCATGGAGAAAACAGCAAACCTCAAGTCTCTAAGCTCTGAGTGAAAACATAGACACTGTAAAAGAATTCCCAACAGTTCATACATCCAATCTGAATCCAAGGAGTCACTTTCTACACTTTCTACACTGGACTGTGGGTGGAATCCCAGAGGTAGAAAGTTGGGAGATTCATTTTCAAATTCTGTTCTTTCCCTAATTTATGAATAAAATAACTCCTACTTGCTTGGTACTTAACCTTTGCCAAAATATACTCTTTATTTGGCTGAAATAATGTCTTTACAGCTGTTCAAAATATCCCACATTACATGTGAGAAAAAAGACAGGGCTTGGGCTTCAGACCACAGTCTGATGCTCTCATTCTCATTCTCCTCTGAGAAAGTCTATTGACTCCTCTCCACTTCCCCCTCCTCTATATAAAGGAGCGCTGGACTCAGACCTGGCTAGGAACCACTTCAGCTGGGAGTTTACATGCATACTTCAGGTCTTGACTCTTCTCACCAGTGTCTAGACATAAAGTATTTGCACACTGTTATGTACTTAGTAGGCTCTCTATGAAATGGGGAATTAATTAAGCCATGCATTCTCTTTTAAGTTCTCAAGTCCTTTGATAGTCTTTGAGCCAGCTAATTGATAAATTCATTACTTTGGATAAATCCTGACAATGTAGTAATGATGTATCTCAATTTACACTAACTGGATGATAATTTGTAGTATATTATACAATTATTTTGGCAGTACATTCTCATTCTAATTATGTTTCTCTTGGACTGATATTAAAGTCTATTTACAGCCCCTGAGCATATCGTTAGGTTTACTTATACGGAGCCATTTATAGATATGAATGTTCTATTGAAAGAAATACAAGAATTAATTGACCTTTATGGACAGCCAACAATTTATGAAAAATGTGTGCAATTTACCCACATTCATAGTTTATAGTATTTGAAGACTCTCAAAAGCTTCTGAAGAGTAGACATAGAAATGACTAAAATGCGTTTCAACTTGAATGGGAAAGCAATCAGAATTGTGTGTGTGTGTGTGTGTGTGTGTGTGTGTGTGTGTGTGTGTGTGTGTGTGTGTGCATGCACTTTAGAAATTCTCCAGTGTTTCATTCCAACCCAATCAAAATAGGCTTTTTCAATAGAAGACAAAATTTTGATCCTGGTAAATGGAAGAAGAGATACTTTAGAGAGACCCATGAAAAGAATTTTCAATTGTGTGTATTAGGTCACATCTTAAAAATGTGCTGGGATCAGTGAACTCCAGTTTTATTTAAAATCGTGGAGATGGGCCCCTGAATGCCTTTATGTGGAAAAGAGCACATAGAGTCTCTCCAATTTTCCAAAGAACCCCATGAACACAATAAGGTTAAAAGCAATCACTTTGCTATGTTAACCACATTTCTTCAACCCTTCTCAAATGCAAGGTTTAACAAAAAGGAACCTTCCTTCCAACTTTCCCCATGACTGTTGGTAAAGCTCCATCTTTGTGCTATTGAATGAGATGTAAATTTCACTTTTATTTGGCTAACATTTCTGGTTTCCTATGCTGCTGGCAAAGAATGCAAAGTGTCCAGCATAGTGGATGTGGCATCTTGTAGTAAAGGACCCGGGGTTTGTTCTTTGCCATGTTTCATCTTCCATGCCTGTAGAAGTAATAGTGCACTCCTCGTGACGTTGAGAAACATTAAATGTGACAGGGAATTCACAGTGCTAAGGCAGCCCTGAGGCAAAAAACATGTCACATGGTGTGCATAATCTTCATCACTGTTCCTAGTGGCAAGGGTGACCCTGGGCTTCCTGGTCTTAACTCTGTGTAATCACATCTGTCCCAACTCTGAGTCAAGACTTTCTCTCAGACCCATGAATCAGGTCTTCGTGTCTGATGTGAAATTTAACACTGCATCTTCTTTGTGCCATCCCCTACCAGTTTGCCCTTCTAAGTTCACCCAGTTACAAAAGCCAAGCACCTCAAGGACCAGTGGGCTGACTTGTCACATATTGGAGACAGCACCTTGTTGTGTGTCTCAAACTTAATGTCCCTCCTTCCTGCTCTCTCACCATCTTTGTTTTCTTCTGCAAATTCTCTCTCCAGCCTAAGTCCCTTTCCTCTCCTTTTCCCCATCCAGCCTCCCTGCGGTCTCAAAAAATTGTTCATGTTAGAGAAAATATCAGGCTTTTTCCTTCTGGTGTTTGAAATTCCTGAGTGCTGTCCTCTACAGGAAACACTACCTTAAATGAAGGACATATTGTTTCATAATTCACACACAGCCCTCCACACCTTGACCTATCACCATGGCAACATCTAGAACTCAGGAATATCTATTAGTCTATAAATGATCAAGAATCTGTTACAAATTTTACAGACTATTTATTTATTTTGCTATAGAATAGAACCCAGGATTGCACACCTGCTAAGCAAAGTGCTTTACCACTGTGCTAAATTACTAGCCCTTAAAGTGCCCTTTCTTAATGAAAAAATGATCCATTAAGGAGATTAAAATTACCGATGGTATTCAAAAATCACACACAAAAGAGGTTAGATCTCATTAATTCTAACATCTAAAGAGCTGTTTTAACAGAAATAAATATTGATCTGAATTCCTACCTAAGGAAAACTGCCTGTGGATTACCTCCTGGTACCTGGAACTCATCCAAAGTCCAAAGGAGAATCTTTTATATCACAGACCAGTGCTGTGGCCTGCAGGATTTCTTAAAAGCAGATGGGCAATTTATGAAGGCCTTTAGGCTTGATGGATAAAGCCTTTAAGGTTAAGCTCCAACCCCTGGGGTTCTCTTTTTGCTCTTACTAAACATCCATATGGTTTTACTTGGGTTTCCAGAGCACATAAGGACTTTGTGCAAATTACTGATTTGTCTTTTGCCTATGCCTCCTATGATCCTATGATGAATTCACCAAGTGCTAAGAACACAGAATTGCAGTCACACCAGGATTTAAGTACTATAACTATGCTTTATTTCTCAAGCCTATTTATTGAAACATTTTCTCTCCAAATACATGGAAAGAATCTATTTTAGTATAGTAGACATGTTGTAACACTCAACAGCAAACAGAAGCTGTGACCCTAATTATTGAATCTTAGAAATATGAGATTTGGTTAATATAAATTGGTGAATGTAAATAGGCCTAGAGAATATTTGGTAAATATTGATGCCTATAATACATTCTGGATTAGATAAAGCAGAATATTTAGGTGTTGGATTTGCAAGTGTTGGTGTTTTAAAAGTTCTTTGGTGATTCTGATATGCAGAGATATTGAAACGAATCATGATTTTTTAAGATGATAGCTTTTAGAAATTTGGCAAAGTAAGTCACACAGAAGCTGAAACTCTGGTTCAAGACTTAAGAGTACTTTAGTGCTGGAGAGATGGCTCAGCAGTTAAAGGCACTTGATTGCAAAGCCTGATGGCCCAGGTTCAATTCCGCAGTACCCATGTAAACCAGGTGTACAAAGTGGCACATGTATCTGGAGTTTTTTTACAGTGGCAAGAGGCCCTGGCATGCCCATTCTCCCTCCCACTCTCTGCTTGCAAATAAATAAATGAAATGCCATGGATATTTATGATATCACTGACTATCTGTGTTCAACATCTCCTTTGAAGGTTATCTTCAGACAATTTGAAGAAAAGTTTTTATTGCACCATTATCAAAAAAAGAGTTTATCACAGAAAGATAGCACTATATGTAACATGTTCTGTGTTAGCTTTCCAGTTTCTACACTTTGTTCAAAATTTTCCTTCACCATTTTCTTACATATCATTTTCCCATCAGTTTTCTAAGGATGATTCCTATGTTTATTTTTTAGGTCCATGTAATTTCCCCAATGCTCCCCTCTTTCTCATTTGCCAAACCACCGTTTCATTCTGCCACAGATAATCTTTCCTTCTCAGTGAGTGTGATGGTTAGGTTTTATTGTCAACTTGATCTTTTTAATTATCTTGGGTGGGTCTCTGAGGATGTTTATAGGAAGGCAGCCTCTCAGCAAGGGGCAAGATGTATAGAACCTCAAAGAAGCTGGAAGTAAACATCCTTTCCTGTGTGGGCAGTGCAGGAAGAAAATTCCAGAGACTCAGCAAGCCATTAAATCTGGGAAAGGGTTGTAAGACCCCACCCTGCGCCTATATAGAGAGAAAGAAAGTTTCTGCTTGCCTCCCCCCACCTGTTTGTTGTTCGGTGTGTCTGGTGTACATGATAGGTTTCTCTCTCTGCTTGGACCTGTGAAAGGGGTCAGCCTCTTTCACTGTTACAGAACTTCCCCTCAATCTATACTTTCAGTAAATACTTTCCTCCCCCAAACTGTGCCTGTTTTGGAGATTCATCCCAGCGGCGTGTGGCTATAACAGCGAGCAACCATCTGCACCCCTTAAACAGCGTGACTTCATTTGCTCTGTGTCTGAACGACTCAGTCATGCTCTTCTGCTACTGTCACCTTCTGAAGCTAACACAAGCCTCACTGATTTCCAGTGCATTCACTCATATCAATCAGTGTCCACTTCCCCTCTCCTCTGAACAAATCCCCAGAGAGAGAAGCTTCTAGAAACATTTAGACTCAAAGACACACCCAAATACAGCGAGTCTATTCACCCACGCTTTATAGAATATCATTTATTTGTCGATGGTTTAACTTGGAAGCAGAAGGAAATGGAGCTAGTTGGTGAATGGAATACCACCATCTTCAAATGGAAGTAAAACCCATAGGCTCTCTGTAAGGTCCACTTATTTCTGGAAGTATCCATGCTGTTAGCTTGCCCGTGTGATGGAGAGTACAGAGAAATTTAGAAATGTACCAACCTCAAATGAAAAAGCTGTTTTTCTTCTTGGTACATGCATCTGGTGTTAACAGACCAAAAGCTATATTCTCATTCACCATAAACATGGAAAGATGTGGAAATGGGGTATATTGGGTTTTATTGTTACTGAAGTACATGTAAGTGGCATAAAAACAGAGATGTTTTATTACAGTTCTTGAGGTTGGAGGTCCTAACTGGAGGTGGGAGTGGGGCTGCTTTTCTGCTGAAGGCTAAGAGAGGAGAATCAGCTCCTTGATCCTTCCAGCTTCTTTTGCTGTCTTCTTTATTGCTTCGCAGCCTAACATCATTCTGTCTTCCTTTCTGCATCGCTCTGACCCCCTGCTTGATGCTGTGAGATTATACTGGTCTCATCTGGATAATTTGGGGCAGTTACCTATCTCAAAACAGTTCATTTCATCACATCTACAAATTCTCTTTTGCTTCATAAGAGAAACACAAGAACAGGCTCTGGAATTAGGGTGTGGACATCTTCAGGAAACCATTTATCAGTCTACTTTAGAAAGAAATGGGGATTCTTCTGGATTGCTAGATTTTCTGGATTTCTGTACAGTCCACACACACCCTCCACACCTTTGGAGATGCAAGTTCAGTCAATGTGGTAACCATGTTTGACAATGATAAAGATTTACCCAAAGATTGACTTACAGTTTGCTTGTGCTATGGATGCTCAATGTTAAAATTAGTGGACCAAAGAACCCCCTGCTTGAGGGGTAGTGTGGATGCAGAGGGGAGCATCACAGCTGGCTAGTGAAGGGATTGCCCAAGAGCTTGACATTTTATCTTAAAATTGCTGCTATAAAACTTGATTCAACTGGTTTCCTGAGGATTCTTTTTTAAAGTTTTTATTTGTGAGGAGAAAGACAAGAGAGAGAGAGAAAGAGAGTGATATGCAGAACAAACTGCAGACATGCGTACCAGTTTGTGCACCTGCATGAAGACTGGTGAGACAAACACAGGCCACGAGGCTTTGCAAGCAAGCACCTTTAACCCCTGAATCATCTCCCCAGCCCTCCTGAGGATTCTTGTGATTAAATAACTTATTTATGTTTGGAAGTAAACTATTATTTTATCCATACTGCATGTTAAACATGTTGGAAGTTATTCACTTGAAATTATTGACTAGAAACCATGCCTTATGATTGAGACAGCTATAAAAGCAGAAATATACTTCAGGTTAGTCAATATAAAGTTCCAAGACAGCGATTCTTTCAATAGAATTAAGTAATACAAATCCATGTCAATACTATAAAAACACCCACAACTGCCTAGGAGAACACCAAGCTCCATTTTAAGTGTTTGTGGTTACAATAGCTGCATAATTAGTCCATTCTTCATGATATGTGGATTTTCCTTAATTATAGACACTGAGAATTTGTGGGTAATAATTTTGGTTGTCTTCCTAGCATGAATGGCTTTCTGAGAATTGATGAGAATGAAATTCAGTCCAGGCTTCTTCCAACACTAAGAGATGTGTTTGGAATACTTTCATCCAAAGGCTTTTCTACTGTCTCACAGGAGAACTCTATAGGCACTGCAGGTGTTCCATCCATAAACCAAGTATAAAACTAATGAGCATGGGACCTGGGTGCTGCTGCTCAGCCTGTGCTTAATAGCCATCCATCAAAGTCCAAGAGCTGATCTTTGTCAAGAAAAACATGCCGTGGTGATGTTTCATGTTTATCATGCCACTTTCTCAAAGGTTTCATTTGGGGTCTACACAATAGGCCCAGGTGGTTCATCTCTTGCCGGGATGTCAGCCATCATCCTGTGGCTTATTGGTGGAATTGAATTGACCAGGGCCCTCTCACTGCCTTCTGAAAAATACAAACAGAATCTCCATGGGAGTGTGAGATGGGTAGGTTAAATGAGACACACATTACAAATTTGACAAAATTATATTGGGTGTAGCCTCTCTCTAGTTCTCTGGTAGTGGGAATTTCCCTTTGGAGCCCAGGTTTTTTTGCCCTGGATCCCAATTCCAGTTAAGGGTTCCTTGTCAATGAGTGGATTTCTTGGCCAATTTGAAAGCTGTTGATTACTCCACCTCTTAGGTTTTGGTGCCACTATTGCATAAGTGATCACTTCTTGACTTGCTGATATCTCCCATAAAGCAGTGTGTTCAGCATTTTCATGACAACATTCTGGATTTTAAATGAGACAAACACCAGTAATATTCAACACAACTCATAGCAGAAGTCCAGAGACACTTAAGATCTCCATAATAAAGCAGACTTAAAACTCACCCACCATGATTCAGGGAACTAATCGGAAGAAGGAGCAGAAAGAATGTAAGAGCCATGGTGGGGGAGTATATCCAGAGACATTGCCCCCTCAGCAACAACACACAAAGGGGACGGGGGGAACCTGGCTATCTCCTGTGCTATTTATAATCCCCTACCCCATGGACTGATCCGGTATACCCACAAGGAGGGTCCCCAGTGGATTGGGGACAGGAAGGAGGATAATGGGGCTACCATCATAGGATTTGCTCATACAATGTATATAATTATAGATAATAAAGACAAAAATAAAAATAAAAACTCAGATGGATACAGAAAATCTGTTTCTTCACTTATGTTTTTCGTAAGACTACATAATAAACTTACTTGTAACAAATTTTAAAAAAAAAGAAAGAAAGATAACCGTGCCTAGACTAAGGAGGCACAGAGTTCCTATGAACAAGGTTCATGAAGGTTGCAAAAACCTCATCTGGACCATTGTGGGATTACCAGTGTTTATAAGCAATAACCGTGTCCCAGAGTATATTGGTATCAGGGGAATCATTAGAAATGTCCTGTCCAGAGCCAAGTGGCACTGGGTTTTAATTCTGCCATCTGCAGATCCATCCTAACTACAAATAAATGAAGGACAGATTTATTTTCCAGCCATGCAAACAAAATCCTAATCATGCAACATCTTTTAGCTCAGTATACCACAGAGAAAGCCTCAAAATAAGCCCACACTGCCCTCCTTTTTGAAAGGATTATGTTACCTAATTAGAATGCAATGTAAGCATCGTGGTTTAACTTGTCTGGTGCTGGTCTCTTGAGTTCTTATAATTGATTCTCAAGTAATACAGCAGCATATGACCTATGTAAATAGTGAAGACTGAACTTGGGAAGGGAATGTTTGCTGAGAAACCTTTTTGGTTAACAAAATTACAAACCGGCTACATTGGACTTGAAGAGTTCACTTTTCTTTTTTTATGGAAAAATAAGGTCTACAACTTGTCCCAACTACGATTATTTATTTATTTGTAGGATCTGTGTTGAACAAAAACTGGAGCATCCGAGAAAAATACATGTGAAGGAGAGTGGGAAATATTCTTGAAATGAGTGGAGGGGGTGCGACAGATGAAAGATAAGGAAAACATAAAACTGGATGACATCAGTTCATTCAGAATATATACTCTGCCTTCCTAACTAGTTGCCCATAATTATGACCTTAACCTTCCTAGCAATCAAAACAAAGTTGTTAACAAAATAACTTACATAACTCTTTATTTTTATGAAGCAGTGAAAATACATTTATTCAGAAAAACAGTTTTCCCAACACTGATCCCATGCTATTCCTATGTCAAAGCTAGAGTTGGCAAATGGATATCTTTGTCAGAAGCTCTTCTTTCCAATCTTGGTGGCTAGAATTAGCCTAGAGCATCCATGAGCACAGGAGTCTGGAAACACAATTCCTTCGAATGCTTATGGAGTTAGAAAATCAACACAGTAGTAATGACGACCACACGAGGGATCCGCATTGCAGTCAGCTCTGCGAGCTGGGATGAACCCCCATCCAGTTTATTAGAAGAGATTTATTTCAAGCTTACAGATCCAGGGGAGGTTCCTTCACGGTGGAAGGAAGCTGCTTACTTCCATACATCCAAGCAGAAAGACGACTTCAGCAGCAAACATCAAGAAGCAGCAAACAGGTGCCATCAGAACTCAAACCTCTCTCTCCACAGCTTTGGGCTGGAATCAGATCTGGACTCCAGGATCCCCTTTAGTGACACGCCCCCTCCAGCAGGAATGGTCTGCTAGGGGCTGAAGTTGCAAACTCAATTGCAATTAAACACCTGAGTCTACAGGTCCATACTTTCAAACCACCACACATCTCTTCCTCCTCCTCTCCCTTCTTTAAACCTGAGAGTCAAGGCTGACCTCAAACTTGCAATCCTTCTGCGTTAGCTTCCCCAGTGTGGGGATTTCAGGTCTGACTGAGATTGTTACTTCTATCAAAAGTTATTTAATAATAATATTTTTAATTTATGTAGCAATAATTCTGTTAGGAAATAAGCATTATTTTAAGAACACATCAGAGGAAACAAAGGGAATGAATGTACTATCAACATGAACAGTATTGATACCCACATTCATTGAACAGCAGTGTTTGCGACATAGGTTTTGTACCACTAAGGATGATTTAAATAGACCCTGACTTAGTTCTTAGCAATGCGAACTGGTCACATATGCAAGCTGCCTCCGTGAGCCCCACCTGGGCGATTCAGCAGACGAATCTAGCATTAGAATTCAGAGTAGGCAATCCTAGGGAAAAAGTCAGTTTAGCAAAGACCTATTAGAACATTCTCCGTGTCATGATTATACTTTTTTTATTTTTAAAACTGACATTTATTCTGACGTGACATTTTCTTAATCCCTTAATGACTTTTAGTTGAAATACCAACACACGGAGAGAAAGTCATAATGTGAATACAATACTTTCATTTGTAAGGCATTCTGCTGATGGAAGACAAGGCTCTGCATCCCAACCAGCCTATAGGGCACTGTGACAACAAATGTTTTCAAAGCACCATTTGGGGGCTACTGGCTTCATCCTTTGGATCTTAAAGGCTGCCCTTCAGCTGGTTCTGCAATGTGCACAAAGTTGACAGACCAGCAATCAGTGACTCTGCACTTTTTTCTTAATGTCTATGATATCAGGAGAAGAACCAAGAGGTACCGATTTAGCAATGAGCTAGGAAAAAGAGCAGACAATTTTCTGGCACAGAAGATGCAAAGTGTACCTGGAAGACCCAAGGGTTCCTTTTGCAATAAAAGCAGGCCTCTGGCTGCTTACCCACTACACTCCCAGGTCTCATTTTTAACACTGAATAACATGCATAGCAAATGAATATTTGCCTCCAGGAATTATAAAAACAATAATAAAAATAATGACTTGAATGATTGCTTTTTAAAAAAGGTTTCTGTGATCTCAACAGGGGATCAAAAACTTCCATCACAAAGTCAGAAAGAATTTTGCCCGGATAAAAGCTTGAAAATCGGGTGTTTTTTTTTATTTTAATTTCATTTTCAAATTCCATACACACTATTTTAAACTTCAGTGCCCAGCTCTATTACTTAACATAAAATTTACACAGTTCCCTTTCAAGGTATAGTCTTGGCTACAGTTACACTATCTAATGACCAAAGAGAAAAATTGGCTTCCTGACTGACCCTGGCAGGCCAGTTCTTTAAGCTTGGATGATATGAGACCAGCTAGGAAGACCTCACCATGCATGGTTCTAAATGTTATTGATGGCCCTAAAGCAAGTCTCCCTTTTAAAAACCCTCCTGTGTGCCTGATCTCATTCTCACCACAGGAGTGACTTAGATGTCATTGACTTGTGATTCATAGAGACAGTTGTTCACCATTTGTCTTACCTTCAGGCATTACATGTCACTAAATATCCTCTGGTTTCCACATTAGCAGAGATGGGTAAGTGTCTGATGAGTGTTCATACTGTGTTATATGCTATCTCTGAATACTTTCTTTGTTCCTTAGTCTCCTGAACACACCAAAATCATCTCACTTTACATATTTAGGTGAGTTCCAGGACCTCTGAGAACGAGTGCTGCCTTTTCTAGAATTGTTCGATGCATCTCTTCAAGTGAGGTTTTTGTTCTTTAAAGTCAGTGTACTTGTTTTCCACAGAGCTGTGATCCTCCACCATTTCAGGCTTTCAGAAATTACAAAAGACAGCTCTGTGATGGAGCTTAAGAAGCTCTCATTTGAAAACTTCCACAGGGTTTCTTATTTATATATGGCGTCGACCAGAGTTGCAGGGGAAAACACTTTAAAGTTACATTCGTGAATTTTCTTTAATTCACATCAATGCAAGAACAAATAGTACCCAAGTAGTCCTTTTTGGTGACTTGTAACAAGGAAGATGACATTCTTACTTAGAAGATGCAGGAAAGCATTTTGAACTCTTGTATACGTGCTGACATCCTCCCAGGAGTGCAAGGGTAGGATCGAAGCTTGAGAAACCGCTTCTCTGGAACTCCTGTGCTTCTCAGCCACCCTCCTCTCCTCTCGCTCACAGAGTAAAGTAATACACTTACAGAATTTCTGAAACTATCAGGATCTAAAGTAGGTAACAAAGAATAAGAATTGAAAAGCTTATTTTCTGTCATGTGTGAAATCTAGATCTAGCTATTATCTATCTGTCTATCATCCATCTATCGATCTATATCTATATCTACATCTATCATCATCTATTTTTCTTTTTTTAAATATTTTATTTATTCATTTTCAAGCAGAGATATGAGAGACAGAGAGAGAGAGAGAGAGAGAGAGAGAGAGAGAGAGAACACCAGGGCCACCACCTTGTGGGTTTGGCTTATGTAGATCCTGGGGAATTGAACCCGGGGCCTTAGGCACTGGAGGCAAGTGCCTTAACCGCCAAGCCAACTCTCCAGCCCTCATCTATCTATTTTTCTAACTATCTATAATCTATCTATGACACAGAGTCAGGAAGGGTAATAAGGGACCAAGAGGAAAATGGTGGGACAAATATGAGCAACATACAATTATATATATATATAAAGAGAGAGAGAGAGAGAGAATGTTTATAATGATGCCCACTATTTTGCACAGTAGCTAAAAAATGGAAACAAATTACACTAAAACATGTTTAACTAAAGGTTGGTAGAGTCACAGAGGCAAACTAAGGCTGTTAAGATGCATGAAACACTTTTTCTTTTTTTCCAGAATATTCTCTCACCTTGTTTTTAAAAATTAAAATGAAATTTACCTAATCCATCCCCTGCCACTGAAACCCTGCTTCTTTCCTACCGCCTACTCTTCTATTTTAATACCTTCTATGCCCTCCTCCATCACCCATCACAACTCATTGATGGATCCAGTATTATACAGACCTTTTTCAAGGAACAATAGCTGTGATGAGGTCATGAATACAGCCTCCACTTTGTGTCTGGAAGACAGTGTTCCCAAGCACTCCTCCCCATCCCTTGACTCTTACATTCTTTCCACCACCCTACCTCTATAGTCCCTGAGCCATTGGAAGTTTTGATAAAGATATCTCATTTAGTACTGAACACGAAACTAACCCTTCTTCTTTGATGAGTTTTGAGCCTTCCTAGGAGTCATTGACATGTAAAAAGAGAAACTTCACTAACCAGAAGTGAGAGCGGCACTAATATATGGGGTTTCTCTATAGCAGGTGTTTAATAAAGAATTCAGAGACCATCTATCTGCAAATGAATCTTCTGTTCTCCAACCCATTTTTGGTAGATGAGAAAGGGATAGTAAGAAAGTGTTCCGTGATACCCATGTGAATATATCTACATACTAGCATTGGTGGGTCCACACTGATGAGTTCTCCTTTGAGGGAACCATCATGCTAAGTGCTGAGACTCAGTAACACCGAGTTACATATCAAAGCATGGGACTGATTATTCAGAAACCAGGCAAACAAAGTCCTGTGTCATCATGGACAACTTCAAATGTACCATGTGTTGAGCATAAACTAATTTTAAACGTGATCATGAGACCAGTGACCTCAGTGTGAGTATCATGGGATAAGATGGGAGAGAGATCAGTGGCCTTGCTTCACAACAGACCCTAATTGGCTTCAGGTTTGAGACGTACTGGCTCTATGGATTTCTAAAGTACTTTCCATGTCTCTGCCCCAAAATTTCCTAGCCACTGAACTAATGATCTACCTCTTATCATAATTCTGCTTATGATTGACTCTGTCCTGTCTCTCATACACAGATTTTGTTCATGGGCATGATGACTGAGTATTATCACTACTTCTTCACAACCCTGGTAAGTGCATCTGGTAAAATGTATTCCAAGGAACAGAAAACATTTCCACACATTATTTCAAACCAGCCCTCCAACGTATTGTCATGGAGATTTGCTTTTCTTTCCTAAGAATCCTCTACATACGGAACTGCTGAACAGTGGGTTTCTTTCTTTCCTTTTGAATGAGCAGCAATGCACCAGCGCTGAGGAGGGGACAGGAGCTGTTCACAAAGAAGCAACATCCATAATTTTCCGTGTCCCTTAGAAAGTGTGCGTGCCCGTGTGTGCCTTGGCCTTCTATGGTCTCATAAAGCTTTCCCCATGAGTGTCCTGTGGGATGAAGCCAGACTCACCTGCAGGTACTTAGATATTCAGGAAACTTTCAAGAAGTGAATGTTAGAGACACTGAGTTTTAGAAATCCAAAAGAAACTCCTGACAGCTTAAATTTTGAGAGATTGTCAGGTAAAAAGGAATGGCTTAGGACATTAAAAATTATGTGATGGCTCTCAATCAATGTCAAGCCCAGTTGCCCTGCACATCACACCACTGTTCCTAACATCAGCATACCGTACATTCCATTCTTTTTTGTTTGTTTGTTTTTCAATGTAGGTTCTCATGCTAACCCAGCTCAGTCTAGCTCCGGCTGACCTAGAATTCACTATGTAGTCTCAGAGTAGTCTTGAATTCATGGCGATCCTCCTACCTCTGCCTCCCATCCCTTCCAGAGTGCTGGAATTAAAGATCTGTGCCACCACACCTAGCTTTCATTGTCTTGAAATCACATGAGCCTCTTTTTCTAATCTCTGTGTAGTGAGAAGAGTAAATATGCTATTTCAGTAGATAAAATTGATGAGTAAACTAAAGGCCTGAGAATCAAAGAATGTAGAACAAAGATCAAGGAGCTGTCTCACTCTGGTACTGTTTACAGTAGCAAATTCCCTTTCCAATTCAAGTGCCTCTGAGAGCATGAAGGAGCGAAGGAGCGCAGAGGACACCACGAGATGAGTGCTTGGTGTCTTTGTCAAAATCACTACCGTTGGGTTGCAGAGATGGTTTAGTAAGTAAAGTGCTTTTCAAATGGTGTGAGGACCTGAGATGGGATCTTCCAGCATTCACATAAGATCTGGGTGTGGCAATTTGGTCTCTAATCCCAGTACTGTGGAGGAAGAGAATCTCTGTGGCTCACTGACTACCCAGACCAGGCAAATTGGTAAATCCTAGGTTTAGCAACAGACCTTGTCTTGAAGAGTTATATGTCAATAGAGGAGCACACTGGACATTGGCCTCTGGACTGCATATGCACACACGTATGAACATACCTGCACACACACATGTATGCCCATCACACGCACACATGCACGCACACGCACAAGCGCACACACACATGTACACACACACATGCCCACACAACACATACACATGAAAAAATCATTCCTGCTACTGAATTTGTGGAGGGAAAAGGGGAGCAGAGTGGAAGTTCCTAAAGAAAGCTTCAGTGATTCGCCTCTACATTCTTGTCCATCTCATCAGTATGTCTCTCAGAACAGGTAAGGATGACCTTGAGTGTCCCAGTCTGCTCATAGATACAGCTCTCCTGTCACCAGCAAAAGCGCATGTCTTAGGCAAGGCAAATAAATGGTCTCTGCTGAATATACCTGCACAAGCTGGTTTGGGAGCCATTTCAGAAACTGAACCCCAGAACTTAGGAAAGCTGGTCCTCAGCAGAGGCTACTGTAGATGTACAAGTTGTACAGTTCCTAATCCTGCCTACCCTCCCTCTCCTGCTCTCCTCATCCAAAATCACAAGGAGCATTAGACCACAGGCTTTCCACATCCTGCAGCACACAGAAAACCCATATTTTAGGGCAATCCAACTTTTCACATGTTTAATATTTTCATCCTATTGGTTTTAGTAAACATACTGGAATTCTCTGTGTAATGTATTATAGTCTGGGTAACCTTTCCTGCATTCACTGAGTGTGCTAAAGAAACAACATTCCTACCTTTTATTCTTTATCTATGTTTTCATAGGTGTTTTCCTAGTTTTATATGCACCTAGCCCTTCAGTGCTTTTATATTCTTACAAGCTTTTGTCCAGGAGCATTAACAAGACATTTCTTAAAAAATAAGCTAGTGCAAATGATATATAAATCATAAGATAATACACCTTTTCTTTCTTATTTGGAGCTCACAGTGCAGAGCTGAAGTCTACTAGCTAGTCCATAATTATCCTGGGAAAGGGCAGCAAGTCAGAAGAGTTGTTCAAAAGTGTGCATGTTCTATGATGCCAATCATGGAAGGGTCTGAGTTAACTACTGTCACCACCACTGTTGGACCATGATCTATCTGCTGCATGTCAGAAAGCAGTTTCATTGTTAAGACAGCAATTCAATTTCTGTGGTTTTTTTGTTGTTGTTCTTTTAAATATTATTTTAAAAGCTCACTTTATTCTCAAATGTGATCTACTTTTATAACTTATTTTTACTCTACTAGTTTTACATAGAAAAAGTTGAAATGATCAGACTGTTTTAAATGTGAATCAGGTGAAAAACCGCAGGTTTATATCAGCTTCCTAGGTCTTGAAAGATACTGGGTGGGTAGACATGTTTCCTGAAACAGTGTCTGGAAGAGAATAGCTCTAGGGCTAGATGTTTTCACACCCACACCACCTTACTTTCAAATATATCCTCTGATGAGATCCCAATTCTGAGCTCCTGTCCAGTGAACATTCTTGATGCTCTCACTGAGTGGAATGAGTTATTATCAGTGAGCCAGGCGATGGCATTTTGCCTCCCAGAAGTGGTACTCCTATCAAATACATACGCAGCTGCCACATTTCATCTCTATGGCTAGAAGCAAAGCAGCCTGAAGGAGTTAGACATGCTCAGAAGGGTGATGCTACCACTGGCCAGTGGTCACTGCACCATGGAGAGCTTCAGTTTCTTCATCAATAAAACAAAAGCAATGAATGAAATGGAGAGAAGGATTCTTTTCCACTCCTCAAAGACTAAAACCCAGGAAGAGAATTCATTGCTTTCAGAAAATCATATCCTCTGTGTCCAATGGTAGACAAATTATTGACCATCAATTTCCTCCTCTTGGTTCATCCAAATTTAGCTCTACTGGAAAAACAATGAACAAAAATGGAAAGGTCTTACTGCCCTGGAGTGTCTCAAGCACCATGGGAATAAAAGTCAATGGGCAATGTTCTTTTATTAAAGTGGTGTGATCATACTGTTATTTTGGTTTTAATCTATTTGCTACTTCTGCAAGCATTGATTTTTTTCTCATTTCAAGGATGCTGAAATGCTAATTTATTCCTACTTTTATTATTTTTAATACCTCACAGGACCTCTTTGCCTTGGATCTGGAACTCTATAGGTACAGTGGTGTGAATATGACGGGGTTTCGGCTGCTTAACATTGACAACCCTCACGTGTCATCCATCATTGAGAGGTGGTCCATGGAGAGACTCCAGGCTCCACCCAGGCCTGAGACAGGTCTTCTGGATGGTATGATGACAGTAAGTGGTTTTCAAATGACATTATCTGAGATCATGTTTGTTTTCCATAGGGCTGAATTTACACTTCTCTTATGCTATAATATGAGAAAACGTATCATAACACATGCCTAGACTTGCACGAGAAAGTAAAAGAAGAAAGAAAGAAAGAAAGAAAGAAAGAAAGAAAGAAAGAAAGAAAGAAAGAAAGAAAGAAAGAAAGAAAGAGAAAGAAAGAAAGAAGGAGGCTCTTTATGTATTTGCAAGGCTCCCTCTGAATACCATCCAAAGCTGTATCTTTAGCTTCTGCTCTGTAGTTTCCTCAAATTAAAAGGTTGACATGATTAATCCCCAGCACTGTCCAAATATAGAGAAAGTGGAAACCGAGCAAGGGTGAGTGAAGGGTGTTCACCCGAGAAACATGGCCTGAGGAGCAGTGAGAGGGACAGGAACAACCTGCCGACACAGATTATGCAGAGCAGTTTGGCCTCCTCCTGCCACAGCTGCTGCAAAAGGAAGCAGACATGGAAAGATGCGAGAAATACCTGCAGCCTCTGCTCACTCTCTTCCTGTCCCAGCCACACATGGGCACGTCCAGCTGACATTGACAGAGCTCAACACCAGCCATATGTCACTCCTGATGCAGATGCTACGCCTGTCTCCTTTCGAATGAGAAGTACTTTCCTGAACAGAAAACTTGCAAACTGCCTCACTGGAGAGCTTTGAGCCAGCATCATTTTTCTCCTTTTGTCAAACGTACCTACCCTCGCTTTATTTCTCTAATGAGGTTCCCTGGGTGATGAAGAAAATAGCAGGAAATAATAAAAAAAGCTTCCCTTGTAGGAACACTGTGTCTAAGAGGAAAGATATTGGGGATGCAAGTAGGTAATAGCATTTTAAATTGGCATAGTATTTCATTCTCTTTTCCCATCATCCAGAGAAGCACTCTTGCTTTTAAGATGCAATTTGCTGATAACTGAAAGGTATCATCTCACTGAAAAATGAACTTGGGGTTTCTTTTTTTCCCCCTTATCCCTATGAGAAACAAATGAAATGAAAAAAATAAATGAAGGAATTAAGTGGTTCTGGATGATTCCATGTTCAGAGTCCCTGACTGTTTTTGCAAACCTGAAATAACTCTTTAAAAACACAGTGCTCTGAGAGATAATGATGGAGAGCATTTTAGTCCAAATGAGCCTTGGGGTGATTTAAAACACTGCTTTGAATAAAAACAAGTAGAGACTATCTAGGGAAATGCTACACTTCGGAAAAGGGAGGGGGAACCATCTCCTAGACTTCCATCAAGTTTTCTATCACAGGATGGAGCTGTGTGCCTGGAATGTATAAGTAAGGAGTTACAGTAGGAAGCTATTTTCAGAGGTTGTGGATGTATGCCAAATATTAAATACCTATCACACGTACAGCTTCATTTACCAAGATAAAAAGTACCTGTGTGCTCAGTAGCCGACAGAAGATTTTGTACATATTCACCCAAGTTGAAGACTATGGCGTGATTTTCACAGGATAAGTCTGGTACAAGGTGCTGCTCCCTGGGGCAGCTGCCATTCACCCAAGCTAATGATGACAAATCACCAACTTAAGGAAAGAAGGAAGGAAGGGTTTACTTTGATTTGAGGGTGCAGTTCATCATGGTGGCCAAACCTTAAGGCAGCTGGTCAAATTGAATCCACAGTCAGGAAGGAGAGAGAGAGAGAGAGAGAGAGAGAGAGAGAGAGAGAGAGAGAGAGAGAGAGAGAGAGAGAGAGAGAGAGAGAAAGTTCATGGAGCTTTCTCTTTTTATATCCAGTCTAGGACCCCAGCACCTGGAATATGTTGCCCACAGATAGGGTGGGTATTACACCTCAATTAACCTCATCTAGGAAATCCCTCACAGATATTCCCAGAGACTAATTTCCATGCTGAATCTAAATCCCATCAGGTTGGCAAAGATTATTTCTCACACAGCCCCGTGGGCATGAGTCATGGCAGAGCTGAGACCCAAGGGAGAGAAAATGCCAACATCTCTCTAAGTCACCCAGAGTAAGAGAGAAGTTAGAAGACCGAATTTTATTATTATTGTTATTATTGTGATGAAATATTAAAAGGTGAGGAAAAGATCAGAAAAGGGTAGCTCATGAAAACTTTGTAAAAATCAAATAGAATATGTCGGGTCATGTTGATATGAATCAAAATTGGGATAAAACATAGATACATCAGCTATGTAGATACAGATTTGAAACTGAACATGGGAGACATACTATCAACCATTATGTATCATGAGTCTACAAAACACGCCACTCTTTCCTTCCTGCTTCACCTGGATTCAGTTAATTTAGCAATATGGAGACAGAGGCAAGGAAGAGTTGAGAGGGCGTGAGTGAGGAGGTTTGATGGACTAATCAGAGTCAAAACGGCATATTCCTCTGTCCCCAAGGACATGTTCAATGCGAAAGTAATCTTTGGTTTCAAGGTGCCTGTACCTTAAGGCTTTCTTCTTTACCCTAAAGTTAACAGTCCCAGGCATCAATTCCTTTCAGAATATGTATTTGAAAGTACATTTTCATTCATTCATGCTCCCAATGTCTGCACCAACTTCTGTCTAGTCTACTCAGATACTATTTCCACTGCAAGGCCTTCTATTAATCGAGATATACTATGATGGCTTCCTCTGTACTATTCTCTATCCTTACCTGTTTTAGTTTCCTGCATAGCCCTTTTAAGCTTTTATGTGTATTTTGATTTGTTCACTTACGCTGAGGATATAAACACCGTGAAGACAGACACTATGTCTTTCTGTATTCGGCTTTATATATATATAGCATTAGGAAAGGCTTGGCACACAGTGGACCTCCAAAAGTATGCATTTAATAAAATCACTAATGTAATAAACAAATATTAATTAAGCTTCCACTGAAAGACAATATGTTAAATCAAAAATATTCATACAGACTTGAAATATCCCTGTGAAAGTCTAAAAAGTTCCTATAAATAAGAAATATAAATAATTAATGACAATAATAGTTATTCTAAAGTAATAAGATTGCTTCTAAAAAATTGCTATACACTAACCACTATTAATGTCATCCCTATAGTAATTATAATAATTGCCTTACTTTAACAGAATAGCAATCTTTAAAGTCAAATGCATTTTCCCAGCATTCTCCAAGGTGAATTTCTATGTAGTATATTATTGTTATATTTTGGGATGTGCCACATACATTTATAAATTTACAAAGATTGGATATGAAAATTTATTACATGAATTAGAAAGTAACATGGGGAGAATGTGTTTTAACTTTCTACTGACACATCAACATCCTTTTAATACTGTATTAAAGTTTTTTATATTTTCCTCATTAAAACATCCTCAAATAATATTATATATGTCAAAACACATCTAAGTCTGCAAATAGAGAAATCAGTCATACCCAAGCTCAAACAAATCTTGACTCTATACTTAAAAATAGATTTAATTAAAGAAAAATACTGGTTTAAAAATATACTTAACATTAAGTTAAGAAAACTATTACTGAGTCAGTCTAGTTCAAAGACAGTAAAATTCACTCTTTAAAAAAATCTTAAGACTAAAAATGAAAGATTTTTACCAGCTGAAATTTTAATTAACACATCAAAAGTTCGAAATGATTTTGCAAAGTCTATTTCATTTCTCTTTACTATTTTAAGTTTTTCATAGCACTTAGGCTGGTTCAATTTATTGGCTTTTGATAGACCAGGGAGATGGAACTCACGCTCATATGGATTCTTCTCTGCTCGTGGACCACCTTAAATGGGAATCAGTACTGTGCAGGAGATAGGAACCACAGAAGCCCAGTCTAGGCCAGATCAGTAGCTCTGTCCTGCACCCCCACATCTACCTTCTGTCATCATGGTCTAGAGGAAGAACATCTTTGGACAACCACTTTGAGGCCCAGTGTGACAACTATGATGAAAGACGATAGGAAGCTGGAGTTGTAGAAAAGCTGCATCTTTCAGATGAGGGAAATCTGAGTCTAGGTCCTGGCTCTGTCCCCTGACTAAGTGACCTGAGCTTTCTGAGTCTGTGGACTATAAATCTCTATGATGATACTTGGCTGTTAGTCTCAGACCAAACTAAGTAACACACATATGTATTAGTCAGGGTTCTCTAAAGGAACATAACCAATAGAATTTAATTTTAGTGAAAAAAAAGAATTTCTTGAATTAGCTCACAGCCGCTCAGTCTATGTTGCTGGATGTCCCAGCAGTCATAATCCAGCACTGAAGGACTAAAGGCTTCCTGGGAGCCACTGGTCTTCAGTCCAGGCTGGAAGGTTGAGGAAGCTTGTCCCAAGGCAGACAAAAAGATGCACAACAAGCACCAGAAGCCAGGCAGGCAGGGAGGCAGGGGACAGAGATATTTCCTTCCCTTTACATAGCCTTAGGGCAACATCTTGCAACCCCATCCCAGACTTGTTGGCTTCTTGAGTCTCAGGAATTTCCTTCCTGCACTGCCCTCTCAGGAACAGATGTTCATTTTTAGCTCCTCTGAGCTTCCATACATCCTGCCCCCTACTGAGAAAGCTGCCTTCCTGTGAACATCCTCAGAGACCCACCCAAGATTACTAACAAAATCAAGTTAACAACAAAACCTAACCATCACATACATACAAAAAGCATAAATTTCTGGGGGCATGGGAATGTATTTACTCAATAATACTTGATTGTTTGCCAATTTTCAGTCAATGAAAACTTTCAACAGGCATTTTGAAATGCCAATATGTATTCCTTATTCTGACTCACTATTCCAAACATCTTGAGAGCTCAGGAGATGGCTCAGTAAAGTGCTTGCACCACAAGCAGGAGGACCTGTGTTCAATCCAACATAACACATAAAAATGCAGAATAGTTGTATGCACTTGTAATCTCAGCATGACGAGGTGGAGACAGGTGGATCCCTGGGGTTTACTGGTCTAGCCTAATTGGTGAGCCCCTAGCCAATAAGAGGCCCCTTCTCAAAAAGGTGAGATTGCGTTCCTGAGGAACAACTTCTGAGGCCTCTGAATGTATACATGCACATGTTCCCCATATGTGCACATACAAGCATGCATGCAAACATTCACAAATAAAAAAAATGTTGAGTGTAAGACAAAGTGTTTTATCAACTTTCATTCTAATTAAAGCATCAGCGGTTTACTTAAGAAACTAGGACAGAATAAGAATGACTTCATTATTTATTTATGATATTATTTATTCATGAGACACATTCCTTATACCCTACCCTCTTTCCTAGCACTCATGAATATGACCCTGAATGACCAAAGACCAAACATCCTAGTATGTTTTCCTACTGAATGTGTTTCATCTTTCCTCTATTTCTCCTCATTTCTCTCAAAAGCTAGTAAGTATTCACTCTGACTCCCATGATACCAACCTCTCTGCCAAGCCTCACTGGGTCTCTGCTGGGGCTGCTTTCCTGTTTAATGAATTTCTAGAGTGTACTTGGTGATGTGTTATCCTCTAAGCCTATCTGCGAATCCCATCCGACGTCCAGAGCGGGTGCCAAGGTGGATGAGCAATGCCTCCTCCACTACTTTGCTTTCCCCAGAAGCATTTGTTGCCCAGCTTGTTTGTGTTCATGTGGGTAATGTCCTTATCCTCTCTCTCACCTTACCAATGTCCACATCACTTAAAGATAGGAGGAGAACCAGCCAACCTGTACTAAGTGGAACATTCTGGTAGCTTCTACCCATGGGTGAAATAGTTTGGATTTTAATAGAAACACCTATTACCACCAAGCTAAAGAGGCAGGTTAGGAAATCAGGGCATGAGGAGGGTATTATTTGAGATGTTGCTTTCCTTAAAAAATTCCCTTTCCATTCAATTTAGGTTAACAAATGTTTCCAAATTTAGAGAATGAGTAGGAAACCTATGTTTGGGGCCTATTTGGCCTCTAAAGTTGAGGTCTCTCACCAGCACCCCAATCTCCTGAGTTTTTCCAATAGCAATTATATACAGGCAGGCAGTGAACTATGGCGACGCTGTAAGCCATATTGTCTTTGGGCATCTCGTGGGACTGACTGTGTTGGGTATTGCCTGTTCTCATGTTTCATGATTTGCACAAAGGACACATAGAATTCAGAAAAGCTGCTATATTCACAGTGACAGCTTATTACAGAAAAGGAGTGGAAAGTAAAATCAGGAAAGGAAAAAGGCACAGAGGGCAGAGTCTGAGGGAAACAGAACATGGGCTTCTGGGTAATTTTTTTCCCAGTGAAGTTCCTTGGAAATCACCTGATTCTCAGCAGTGATGTGTGACTACTTACCGGAAGTGCTGACAATCATGGCAATCCACCCAGGTGTTGGCATCTGTGTGATTATTGCAGGTCAGCCACATAGACATAGAGCACTCCTATAATGGACCTTGGCCTCCAGAACCTTCCAGAAGTCAAGTTGATACAGTCTGACCCAGAGCCCAATACCAATTAACGCATTCACCGCAATGACATTTTTAGCACAACTATGGCACCGGCTGAAACCCCAAGAATACAATAGCGTTCTTTTCAGAAAATGATTTGTCTCCCACAAGCTAATTAAGGGCCAATCTTTCCCTTGGAATGTACAGGACATGAGCACCCCAAACCTACCAACTTAACTCTTCACTGCACATTGGTGGAATAGCCAGAGCATTGTGCAGCAAGTGTGCTTATTTTATGATCCATTTGGTGGTGAAAATATTTTCTTAAGGGCATTGAACTCAGTGACTTTACCCAGGCTTTCGGTGTATACATAAAACGTGAACATAAACAAATTTGGAAGAAGGAAATTTAAAACCAAGGCCAATTCCCATTACACTACCTATCACTGAGAGTGAAGAGAGTTCAATATGCAGCCCTCCAGCGCAGAACCAAAGAGGACAGGACAGAAGCTGTGGTTTATTGGTGCTGTAAAATGGCTAGGAGGAAACTAAGAAAGCATTTCGTGTCAAGAGGCAGCGGACTTTAGAATAAATGGATTTCATCTTTAGATTTGACTAGCACTGAAAGCTGTATAGTTTTGAACCACTGTAGTGCTCATATCTATATGGAGACAGCCTTGAGAAAAAAAGTCAAATTCCTTTCTAAACTGGTGTAACTAATATAATTATAATCAATATAGCTAGAATACACTAATATCCATTTTATATGAAGGAATGGAGCATGCTCAGATTTTAATATCTGAGGAAGATCTGGAAACCAATTCCCTGTGGATACCAAGGAAAGACTGATTGCATACAATCATGTGAAAGATTATTTTCTACTGACAAAAATGCCCAGGGTATTTTGGCTTAGCTACGGGGGTCATCTCCGAAACCTGAGTTGGAATTCTCATTCTTGCCCTTACTGGTTACACAACTTCAAGCAAATTATTCCACCTCCCAAACCTCAAACCCTTCCTATAAAACGGGAACAATACCTATTTCAAAGGTTTTACTTTAACCCTCAAAGGAGATAATATACATAAAATGCTGGAGGTACTGGCATGTACAAGTTGTCATTGAATATTAGCCATTACTGAGCGATTCCTATGATAATAAAGTCATCAGAAAGGCATCCCAGCTTCCTGGTTAACGTAAACTCTAACACCAACAGATGAGGTTTAAATACTGGCTTGCTCCCCACTAATGTGGATACACTAGCATTTCTTAACCGTTTCCTTTTTCTGGAAAGAAGAAAAGTGCTAATAAAAATGCAATTTATATGAAGATCCTGGACAGGACAGGGCATATGTGTCAGTGGTTACTACCAATGACATGTTACCAAGTCTTAACCCTCTAATAACTCACTCTCTCCCAACTCAACCAAATTAGTATAGCAGAAGGCTGAAGAACAGGGGCAGTAGAATGAAATGAGCAGAGGGTTAAACTCTAGTCGTGTAACTGCTTAGCAGAGTCAACATGTGCAGGTTGTTTTCATGAGCCTCAGTTTTATCATCTGTAATATGGACCGTGTCCATCCTGAATT
>PVHP010003163.1:66092-81492 GCA_004024765.1 Zapus hudsonius | reverse complement strand
TGGCCCTCATACACACATGATCATTTTCTAATATAAGTTCTGTTTTGTCTAACTTTAAAGAAAGGCACAGTGTAAACAGTTCCATTGTAATAAGGCACAGTGAAGAAAGATTGGACTAGCACAAATTAATAACTGTCAGATAAACATAACCAATAAGGGCAATTTCTGCAGTTTGATTTAAAGGCAAACAGTGGCTGACCAGGGCTGGACAGAAGCAGAAGAAAGCATAGGTTACTGTAAGTCAGTATCAGACTAGAGAGCCGAGTATTTGAGTCTTTGTTGACATCATAACATTCTCTTACTGGGTGTTTAAGACCATCAGGCAGCCAAAATGAACAACACATTGTATTTTCAGAGGTCAGTAATGGCTCTATATGGGACCCTGCTAAGAGGCACGGAGGGTATAGGGTTAATTAAGCTGAGACCGGCTGAAGCCCCGATAAAGTCTATGACTCACTGAGACCCGGAAGGTGCTTTACCACCCTCCTCTTTTGATCCTAAAAACTTCCAGGCCCCCCTGGCAAGCCACAGCGAGCCCTGCGTTCTCACCCCAGCTGTGCTGGACAATCAGTGACATTTCCTCCTCAGCTGCCACCATCGAACCCAGGACTAGGATCACGTACTTCCCGCAACTCGGGGCTGAGCAAGCCCCTCAACTTATCTATGCAAACTAGGCATTCATAGGTTACTGGCCCCTGCCTATCTACTCGTGAGACATCTACAGACCCTTGCTGATGCCCCTGCCTCTGATTTTCCTGGCTTCTCCTCTATATATATGACCTTTCCACATACAATAAAGGTTCTGCCCCCTGCGGCTGGATCCTGAGAATCATATCTTATCAATGGTTATACTCGTTTGGCATTCTTAGAAAAAAAAGGATCTACTCCTAAATTTTGGTAAAAGCTCCAATTATACCTTCTATACTAGATGCAGTAATTCCTAAAGGTATTTGCTAGGTCTCTTTTTTTAAAAAAATATTTTATTTATTTATTTGAGAGAGAGAGAGAGAGAGGCAGAGAGAGAGAAAATGAGCACACCAGGGCCTCCAGCCCTCTTGTTCATCTGGCTTTACATGGGCACTGGGGAATCGAACTCAGGTCCTTCTGCATTGCAGGCAAACGCCTTAACCGCTAAGCCATCTCTTCAGCCCTGCTTGGTCTCTTTTAATAAGAAAATTCATTTTGGTTCCTGTCAAAAAGATTGATAACAGCACTCTTTAGGAAAAGAGTGACCACCACAAGTCAGTTTTGAGTACTAAATAATTCTCTAACATAACTTTATAAAAGAGAGTGCAACTATTATTTTGCTTGTAAAACTATCTAAACTGACCACTGCTATCACTGGACCTGATCACTCCGGTAACAGCTTGTGGCTCAGTGACTCCTCTCTAGTCCTAGCTAGATTAATCAGCCCATGGTTTAAGGAAAAAGGATACTTAAACAGGTTCAACCATTAGGCTTGCCTAAAATGTAGAGCTGTTCTTAAGGAAATCAGATGATTGAGTTACTAAAAACACCTGATTTTTTCTCCCTTCTGTGGTTACTTCCCCTTTCAATTCATGTTCCAACAGTGGCTCTATATAATGGGGATAAAAGGAAATTATAAATGCTAGATTGTTATGATGTGCTTAACAAGAAGGAATTTCAGACCAGGCGTGGTGGTGCACGCCTTTAATCCCAGCACTTGGGAGGCAGGGGTAGGAGGATCACCAAGAGTTCAAGGCCATCCTGAGACTACATAGTGAATTCCAGGTCAGTCTGGGCTAGAGTGAGACCCTACCTTGAAAAAAAAAAACAAAAAAAGAAGGAATTTCAGTGGAACTTTAATGAAGAAAATTAAAGAAAGGTATTTTTAGAAGATACTAAGAAGGGACATTGTTAAAGAGGGATTTCTCTCAATAATTGAGAGAAATACAGGAAGGATTGCAGATGGACCTTGAAGGGATGATAAAATGTAATGGGTAAGAGATATAGGAAGGTGATGAGAAAGATGCAAGAAAGAAATGGGCTCCACTTCCTTTTATAAGAGATGCTAATAAATATTAGGATTTACTGGGTATAACATTCTTGATCTCAGCACATGGTATTTAACCATGCCTTACATTCCTAGATTTAAAATTATAATGATAGATAACCCTTAAAGGAAGGAAGCAATAGAGCCATAGTTACAAAACCACCCTGAAACATGCACAGATGGGGGACCTACATACCAGACCCCCACCAAGGGGAGAAATGGGAATGAGGTCCAGCCACCCCCAGCTGAGTGATTAGATGAGTTAAGACAAGCGTATGCTTAGTCTCTACACTTATAATCTAGTCATTGCCTTGGGTGCTCTCATATGCCCATGATATTAGACCCACACTGGAGGGGTTTGGAGAAGCCTAGCCCCTTAAGATGTGGCACAGACTTCCTAAAGGGCACTCTCCTTGCTTCAAGAAAACACATAGAAGCCAGGCATGGTGGAGACACCTTTAATCCCAGCACTTGGGAGGCAGAGGTAGGAGGATCACCATGAGTTCAAGGCCATCCTGAGACTGCAGAGTGAATTCCAGGTCAGCCTGGGCTAGAGCAAGACCCTACCGGGAAAACAAACAAACAAAAAAAGAAAACACATATTGTTCACTATGTGTCTTCTTAGATTTGGGACAAAGCTAGAAATTTGGGACCCAAGCTCCTGTACAAAAGATACCCCAAATTTCTAGTCCCAGAATCAGTTTTCCAAAGAGATGCCTCTCTTTACAGCAGAGATGAGAACCATGACTTGTGAATGATTCTGATTCAAGAATCATCTGCTCCTCTTTTCTCCATGCTGTTTCAGGTGGAACATTCAGCTTCCAATAAAGCCCCCAGGTCTCCACTTAACACACAGCAATTTTATAACAAACTGCCCATTGCCTCTCTTCAAAGACTCAAGGAAACAATTAGAAAAACATGCTAACTTACAAAATTGTTGGCTAAACCAACCAAGAGCTTAAAACAGCTGCTGTGAAGTCCAACCACTGTTATTACAATTGGAAGCCAAAATGGAACAAAAGGGAATAAAAAGGAAAAAATAAAACAAGGGAGATAAAAAGAGAAGATAGACATCATCAACAGAAAAGGTTGCTTAAGGAAAGGACCCCTTTCAGGAAAGGGGACACCCCCAAGGACTGCTTCCTTGGTGGATATAGGGGGACACATTTACGGAAACTGTCCTGAAAGGAAAATTTTGCCAGGCCCTTCCAAAACACTATTCTAGATGCTAAGGTTTAACTATTATGATTAAGACTACTCATCAACAGCACGCAAATACTAAATTGTTCTTGGTTTAAGGGATAAAAAGTACTCTTTAAGATACTCATCCAAGCTGGCTATATTTCCTTCTTTTATCACTGTGTTAATTATTGAGAAAACTGAGTTTTTAAGATAAGAATTGTTTACTAATGTTAATTTTCTAAAATAAGGTTCCCATATCCAAAAACGTTGTTGGGTTTAAAAATGGTTTTTATTTCTTCATGCTAATGCTATCAAATGGTCATCATCAGACTTATATAACTTAAAGGTTTAATTTCAGCCATGTGGCTTCTATCCTCCTGTTAGGTAAAATATGTTGGGTTAACTTAGTTAAGTTCTTATAGAATTTCTGTCATGGGTAAAACATAATATTGTCATGTTTATAAGGATCTCTACTGTACATCAGGTTAATTAATGCCTAAAGTTAAACTAACAACATTAGTTGTCACATGTTTTCTCTTTCAAAAACCGATTCACCAAGGGTTATATTAAAACTCAGCTATTCTAATTCAACAAGGACCAGACTCTGCTCTATCTAGAATTTTACTTTAACAATTGTCTTATGCTGCATACTTCAGGTTTGTTGTCTCTAAATAAACTAACTCTTTAAGATATATTCCCTACTCCAGGTTACAACCTCAAGCTCAGACAATGATCTACATCTGAGGAAAATTATTTCAGGCTCTACAATTAGAATTTCCAAACTCTCCTGGGTAATTAATTAGTATGTTTCCAAACATAGATGCTGTCATACTTGACTGTTCCTGACCTGATGACTTCCAGGTTAGATCAATTGATTTGGACTTATTGCTAGAAATACTTTCAAAACTAACAATATGTTTTGTCTGTATTGATAGTCATAAGATGTTTTAAAAAATTAAGATGAGGGCTGGAGAGATGGCTCAGCAGTTAAGGCACTTGCCTCCAGTGCCTAAGGTCCTGGGTTCAATTCCCCAGGACCCACATATGCCAGACCCACAAAGTGGTGGCCCTGGTGTGCTCTCTCTCTCTCTCTCTCTCTCTCTCTCTCTCTCTCTCTCTCTCTCTCTATCTCTGCTTGAAAATGAATAAATAAAATATTTTTTAAAAATTAAGATGAGTCTACTTTCCTACTTCAGTATGAGGCAGGAGAATACCTTGGGAGGAGTATCTGAACTTCTTTGGAACTCATTGTAAAGTGTAAATTGCTAGATGTAGGCATCTGCTTCCTTGTGCTTGTTAATTTAGATGCCTAATGTCACGTACACATCTCTGTGCCGTACTGTAAAAATCCCTTTGTAACCGGGGATCAGGGCCAAATGCTTTATCTATGCTTGGCCTGTCGACATAAATAAATATAACTCCACTCTCTTCTTGCTGAAATGGCTTTGTCTGTTTGTCACTGGGAATTTCTACAACGCCACCATTCCCCCTTTCCCCTACCAAATCTCCCTCCACTGAATTCCTTCTTCTTCTTCACTGGGTTTTTTTTGTTTGTTTCTTTGGTTTTGGTAAGCACTCCTTCCCTTCCTTTGGTTCTTTCTGCCACTTCTTCTGTAATGATCCCTGAGCCTATAGAGGATATGATAGAGACGTCTCGCTAAGGGCTGAACACTCCACCGTCATTTCTTCTCTGCACTTTTCTGAGTATTGAGTCACCCCATTGGTCAAGGCTTCTCTAACCAAAAGCGAGAGGAGCATTAATACATGGGCCTGAACATCAGTATTTAGAATGCAGTTTGCTGCATTTAGTCAGACAACAGTAGTAGTTCCCCTGCTAGGGCTTACGACCTCCTCAGCCATAGGCTTTTGGCTAGATTTTCAGTAGCAGACATAAATTCCCTCCCATGGATGGGCCTTAAAAACAATCAGAGAACATTTGGTTTCCCCCAAAACAGACATGCCACCATTTCACTAATTGGTACATGTGGCTGGACTGGCCAGCCATAAGGCTTGCAGGGTCCACTGCTCATTAACACCATTGATGACTTTTCTTTTCTCAAAGGCTACAGGGCTCTTTGTAGCATTCTGGAAGCTGGTTAATAGGGAGGAGGCCTCCAGCTCAGCTCCATTAGGGCTGTTCTTTAGAAATTCCCTTCCACGGGGAACAGCAGTGCATGCTTATAATCCTAGCACTTGGGAGGCTGAATCAAGATGATTGTTGCAAGTCTGAGGCTAGCTACATAGTCAGATCAAGGCCAGCCTGGGCTATTTAGTGGACGGTGAGACCCTGTTTCACAACAAACAAAAACAGCAAGAAAAAATTGCCTTTCTATCTCTTCTTCTATACTCATTTTAGTTTTTTTTTTTTTTGTGTGTGTGTGTGTGTGATGTTGTGAAATGAATCCAGGGCTTCATGAATGCCCCACTACTGAGCCACACTCCCAACCCTTTCCCACTTTTTCAGCCTGTAGCCTTCTATAGATTCACTAATTAAAATGTACATGAGGGCTAGAGAGATGACTCAGCAGTCAAGGTGACTGCCTGAAAAGCCTAATGAACAAACTTCCATTCCCCAGTACCCACATAAAGCCAGATGCACAAAGTGGTGTCTGCATCTAGGATTTTTTTTGCAGTAGCTGGAGACCCTGGCAGACCCATTCTTTCAGTTTCTCTCTCTCTCTTCTCTTCTCTTTCTCTATCTCTGCTTGTAAATAAATTAAAATATTTTTAAATGTACATGAAATTGGGTTGGTGTTATAGGCCTGTAATCTTAACTACTTAGGAGTCTGAGACAGGAGGATCATAAATTAAAAGTTTTTTTTTCGGCTACAGGGTGAGTTCAAGATCAATCTAAGCAACTTAGTAAGACCCTATCTCAAAATAAAAAGTAAAAAGAAGGCTGAGGACATGGATCAGTGGTACAGTGCTTGCCTGCCATTCATGAGAGCTGAGGGTCCATTTCTACTACGGTAATAATAATAATAATAATAATAATAATAATAATAAAAGAAAATGTATATAGCACTGGCTCACGTGACTTAGAAAACAGTACCCAGGACAGGTGGTTAGGTGCTGATTCAGAAACCTGAAAAAAACTATACTTTATAATGACCAAGGGAAAAAACACTAGAGAAACAGGAAGTATTACCAATTTCAGTCAGGGATGAAAGTAAGTAAAGACCATGGAGAAGGTTATGATTGTTTTTTCAAAGAATCTGATTCCATCATACTCAGCCCTGAAAGGAAGGAAATTCTCAC
The DNA here is from genome assembly GCA_004024765.1 of Zapus hudsonius. Lineage (NCBI taxonomy): Eukaryota > Metazoa > Chordata > Mammalia > Rodentia > Dipodidae > Zapus > Zapus hudsonius. Next base: position 75,038 of record PVHP010003163.1, on the reverse strand, counting down.
TCCCCCTACAAGTATGGGAGAGTGCTGAGGGCACTCACACGGGGCTGGAAGATGGCTCAGTGGACAAAGCACTGCTCACTCAGGCTGTAGTAGCTGAGTTTGATCCCCAGATCCACATTAAGTCAGAAGCATTGCTGGGCTTCTGTCAACCCAGGACATAACACTGACATCACACACATAAATTATATAAAAATTTTAACACAAATATAGTTTGATTCTATTTACTTGAAGTACATTGTTAAACGCAAAGACAGGAAGTAGAAAGGTGGATCACCAGGGTCTCCAGGAGAGAATGAGGAGTTCGAGTTCAGAATGAACTCTCTGTTGAGATGGAGGGTGGTGATAGACAGTATTTAAGGTCACTAAAATGCACATGTACAAGGGCTAATAAGTTTTGTGTATATTTCACCACATTTTTAAGTTAAAATAATATAGCCAATGGTCTTGCCACACAAGCCAGCACTTGTCTAACTTCAGGCCCTTGGTCTATTCCCAAACATGACAAGAACAAAAAGGTTTGCTTCTAATTTATAAAAGGAATGGTTTACTTCTGGATCTATTTGTTACAGGAGTATACCCAGCCTGCAGAAATCTGTTATAACTTCTGTACTTAGCTGCATGTTAGTTTATTACAGGGATATACTTAGCCTGCAGAAATCTGCTATAATTTCTGTGCTTATCTGTGTGTTAGTTTACTTCAGAAGACTTTATATTTCAGAATTAGTTCTAATAGCTAGAAAGGTTCACTGTCACATAAAGTAATATATTTATATGTGTAGATATAGGTTATGATTATTATGATTGTGTTGGGGATCAAACCCAAGACTAGGCACACACTCTATCACATCCTCAGTCCAAGGGAGTGTGGATTTTGTCCATAGACAGAAACTATAGAATTTATGGAAGGAGAGCTGGCGAGGTAGCCCAGTGGTTTAAGTTGCTTGCTTGCAAAGCCTGGTGGTCTGGGTTCAATCCACCAGCACCCATGTAATGGCAGATGCACAAAGAGGCACATGTGTCTTGGTTTGGTTGCAGTGGCAAGAGGCCCTGCCTTGCCCATTTTCTCTCTCTCTCTAGCTGCTTCTTTCTCTCTGTCTCTCTCAAAAATAAATTAATTAAATATTTAAAACAAGAATTTGTGGAAGGGGTTATGAGTTGAATGCCTCTTCCCCTGCTCCAAAATTCATGTCCACCTCAGAATGAGCCATATGTAGAAATGAGATCTTTACGTATGTAAATCATAAATAGAATGGGCCCTAAGTCCAATGATAGTGTTCTTATAAGAAACAGAAGAAGGCACACAGAGACCACACAGAGAAGACTGTGTAAAGACAGGCAGGGACAGACTGATGTGGTCCCAAGCCAAGGAGGAAGGCAGAAGCCAGGAGAGGAGGAAAAGAAGGATCGTCCCCCAGAGGCGGAGGGATCACCACACTGGGGAATCCAGGAGTCCTTTGATTTGTGAGATCTGGTGTGTCAGCCACTTCTTCATTGCGCCTATCAAATACCTGACAAAAACAAGGTTAGTTAGGAAACGTTTGGTTTGGCTCACAGTTTCAAAGGGATTTCAGTTCATCACACAGGAAGATACAGCAGAGCTTATGATGATGGTAGCACATAGCACATGGTGGTGAGCTGGAAGCAGAGATGCAGGGGGAACCACAGGCAGACATAACTTTCTAAGGCTACAGTTACTTACTTCCACCAGCCAGCCATCTCCAGAAAGCTCCATTGTCTTCAAAAACAGTTCTGCAAGTTGGAGACCAGAGAGGGATATTTAAGGTTCAAACCATAGCATCTGGCCCCTGGAACTGCGTGAGAATAACATGTGTTTGTTTTAAGATGTCCAGTTAGTGGATTTGCTATTGTAGCGGGGTGAGCTGGGGGTTAGAATTTAGATAAAGCCCCGCAAAAAGTCTAATGTGCCCCCAAAATTAAGGAATACTCGAGTTCTTATCTACAAAGTTAAAGAATTAAAATCATAGAAAACAAGATAGTAAGGTATAGTGGGAGACTTTATTATTTAAGGGAACATGGGGAGTTACAGAGTTCTCCAGCCACCAGTGTGGGGAAAACACGTGGAGAGTTTAACAGAACTTATGTTGTTTAGCTAAACAAGCAGAAAGTGGAAAGATCATGAGAAGAAAATAAATCCAGTGGAAGAGAAATCCAGCCCCTCACCACAGGCTATGGTGGGGGCTGGGGAGACCTTACTGGTCCCTAGAGAGTCAGAGGTCCTTCTTCTAGGCCATGTGGGTGAGGAAACAGGCCAGATTAATTGTTCAGTCAGTATTTCCTGCCCTAGGTGGGCAGGGAGACCATTGATTGGTTCATACCTGACCAATCAGTTTTAGCACCTAGGTTTGGGCTCTGGCTAGAGACACCGCCCACTCAGGGGCAGGTGTCTATGGAGCTGCCTGACCCTTCACACTATGACAGCCCTAGGAAATAAACACAAAACTATTTGGGGCAAACATGGGCAAAGAAGCTAAATTTTCTCCTGCTGCCTCTCCAGAGACCTGGCCAAGAAAGCTGCTGGTATGATATAGGCTATGTGCATAATGTGGCCACCAGCTCCTTCCTTTTCTTTCTTTCTTTTTCCCCTTCTTTCTTTCTTTCCTTCCTTTCTTTTTTCTTTTTTTCCACCAGCTTCCTTTATAGTTCTTTTCTCATTTTATTCTTTTGGGCTGGGGATGCAGCTCAGTGGTAGAGCACTTGCCCAGCATGTACAAGGCCATGGGCTCAATCCTCAAAACTGCAGAATCAAAAAGAATCAAACACACACACGACACACACACACACACACACACACAATTTTTCTCTTATAACACTTATTACATCTTCATTTTAGCCTATCAACTTTTTCTTCTTCTTTTTCAACCTTTTGAAAGCCCATGAGTAAACATGACATCAGAAAAATCACAACAGTAATCTGAACTGAGGTGAACAAGTAACTGCTTCAGAACATGACACCCCCAGGCCAGGGTTTGTAATGCAGTTGGTAGAGTACTTCCTTTGGGTACCTGAACCATACGCTTTTTTTGCCTTTTGGTTTTCTTAGCAGTGCTGGGATTCAAACACATGGCCTCATGCTAGGCAAACAGTTTCTTACTGAGGACACATGCCAGCCCACTATGCAGAGAACTGACACCCAAAAGGCTGTATGTCATGGATGGTTACAGGTCACTCAGAAAACAAAGACAGGGAAGTATGTGCATTCAGAGGGTTTGATGATGAAAGTTTTCCTAGATATGCTGGCTTCATATGACCAAAACCCTAACAACTGCAGGCACATGGCATTGCGGGATAAGAAGGGAAAGGAAGAAATTTCAAAAATTACCACTTCTCCTTTTGAGGTATGAAATACAGTATGGGTTATGAGTAATGAATCTTTTTTAAGACAAAAAAAAGTAATGAAGTCTATATAAAGAATACTGGGAAACATTAGTCAACAATAAATCTGTTTTTTTAAATATTTATTTACTTGAGGGGCTGGAGAGAGAAAATAAGTGAGTAGTTGAGTATGTGGGCACGCCAGGGCCTCCTGCTGCTGCAAATGGACTCCAGATGCATGTGCCACTTTGTGTGTGGGAACTGGGGGTAGAACTCAGGCTAGCAGGTTTTACAAAAAAGCACCTTTAGCCCAGCATGGTGGTGCACGCCTTTAATCCCAGCACCTAGGAGGCACAAGTAGGAGAATTGCCATGACATGGAGGCCACTCTGAGACCACACAGTGAATTCCAGGTCAGGCTGACTAGAGTGAGATCCTACCTTGAATACCCCCTCCAAACAAAAGCACCTTAACCACTGAGCTATCTCTCCAGCCCCAAATCTTGGTTTTGAAGTAATACCTTCTACCGTTACCCTAGTTCTTTGAATACAAAACAATCCTAATGTTTCACAGATACATGCATATTCCTCTGTCTCCATCTATCATCTGATAGCCCAGGCTGTCCTGAAACTCAAGATCCTCCTGGGCTTGCCTCCAGACTGCTGGGTTACAGGTGTGTGCCAATGTGTCTTGTTTGCATATTCCTACTGAATGAAATATTCTCTTCAGTAATTCAACAGACTTGGGTACTAAGTAAATGTCATGTTATAAAGAGTGAGTAAGACAAACTCACTCAGGAGGCAGAGTCAGGAGAATCACTGTGAGTTCAAGGCCACTCTGAGACTGTGTAGTGAATTCCAGGTCAGCCTGGGCTAGAGGGAGAGCCTACCTGGGGGGCGGGGGAGAAACGAGTGAGGCCAAGAGTGGTGGCACACACCTATGATCCAAGCAGTAGGGAGGTGGAAGCGGAAGGATCGGGAAGTCAAGGTCACCTCTGACTTGACTACATAGCGTTACAAAGCCAGTACATGAGACACTGTCTCAAACAAACAAAAAACAGTAGCCAGACATGGTGGTACAAACCTTTAATCCCAGCGCTCGGGAGGCAGAGGTAGGAGGATTGCTGTGAGTTCAAGGCCAGCCAGATACTACAGAGTGCGTTTAGGTAAGACCCTACCTCAGGGGGGAAAAAATAAACAAACCAAGCAGAAAGTTAGAAACAGGAGAAAGAGATAGGAGACTCCCAGAGGCTGGAAGCCACCAACCTGGGGATGCAGCTGCCTCAAAATCAGCTTTGTCCCCTGACCTCTACGTGTGCTCTGTAGCACACGTACACGCATGTGTGTGTGTGCGCGCACACACACACACACACACACACCACACTTTCCGTCCTTAGGAAGTGAGAGAAGGCTCCGCAATGAACCCTCTGTTCGCACAGTTAAAGGAATAAAGATTTAGCTGCCTCATTCCAAGCAGGACATGATGGAAGGGTTGGGGTTGGGTCTCGGAGACTCAGCTTAGTGCCCGGGCCTGCTTAGTCATGGTGAACTTCCCCTTTGTCCTGTGTGTGTCTTGAGACTGTGATTATGAAACATTTGAGGGGGAAATTCATCCTGAGAACGAGTAGCTAAAAATTCAATCATTTCATAAATACCTAAAAGCCACCGGATAAATGGGCTAAAATAAAATTCCATCATTCTCCCGTCCCCACGGCCCAGGCTGTCACACATGCCGGCCAAGTCAGGAGGTCTCAGCACCCACAAACCCAGTGCTACAAAAGATGGCCCCAATAGCGCTCTGTTGGAGAGATGATGACATCTGCTGGTGCTTGCTGGGTACTGAGGCACTCCATGAATTAGAGGACATCAGAAAACCACTGGTCTGGTGTGGGGCCTCATACCTGCAAAGTCAGCACTCAGAAGGCTGAAGCAGGAGGATTGCCACAAGTGTGAGGCTACTTGGGCCTACAAAGTAGAAGCTGTCAAAAAAAAAAAAAACCCACACAAAAATAAATAAATAAATAAATAACCAAAACAATTGCTCTGAACTTCTGCTTTGCAAACTCCTGTTTCAGTATCTGTCAACTATCATAACAATTACATCAAACGATACCCAGCTTGCATGCTGCAGACATGGAAAACGAGTTTAGGAATCCACTATAGGGGAGCTGGAGAGACAGCTTGGCAGTTAAAGTGCTTGTCTGCAAAGCCTAACGATCCTGGTTCAATTCCCCAGTACCCACATTTGGAGTTTGCAGTGGCTGGAGGCCTTGGTGCACCCCACATTTGCCTGCTCTCTTGCTATCTCTCCTTGCGAATAATAAAATATTTTTAAAAACGAGGAATCCACTGAGGGGCTGGAGAGATGGCTCAGCGGTTAAGGCACTTGCCTCTGGCACCTAAGGCCCTGGGTTCAATTCCCCAGTACCCACATAAGCCAGACCCACAAGGTGGTGGCCCTGGTGTTCTCTCTCTCTCTCTCTCTCTCTCTCTCTCTCTCTCTCTCAATCTCTGTATCTCTGCATCTCTGCTTGAAAATGAATAAATAAAATATTAAAAAGAAAGAATCCACTGTGATGGGGAACATTTCTGTTCTTCATGTCATCAGTACTGTTGTAGAAATACCCAGTGACAAACAGACAAAGCTTCACAGCAAGAGGAGAGGGAAGTTTTAATTTTACACCCAGGCCTGGGCCGAGCCAGGGCGGTCCAAACATAAATGAAGCATTGGCCCCGAACCCCAGTTGCAAAGAGATTTTATAGTAGGGCACAGAGATGTGTACGTGGCATTAGGCATGTAAATTACAAGCACCTAGCAACTCACACATTTACAATGGGTTCCATGAAAGTCAGGTAATCCTCCCCAGGTATCCTCAGGCCTCATCTTTTTCTAGCTTTCTTATCCTTCTTTTGTCTCACAGGACTTCAAAGCTCTGGTCTCTCACCTCATGCCATGCCACTGGCCATCTGTGGCCAACAAATGTCTGCAGAATGTAACAATGAATGTAGGGGAGGGGGCAGTGAGCTCACGCTCATTTTGCTATAATAGTATTTCTGAATGGAGGTATTGTTTGCCCATGGGATCAAAAATTACCTAAGTTGGCACACTCTCCTGCTGCTGGTGTTCACCTGATGTTGGCCAAGAAGTGATGTTCAGCCTCTCCACATGCCAGGGTTTCCCCTGCCGTCAGGGAGTTTCCCCTGTTGTAACTTCTCAGACTCCAAATTGAGCCACCTCCAGAGAGACCAGCACCCAGTCCTCAGCTGCTACCAGCCAAGGCAGGCAAAGTCATGCCAAACACTGTGTTTGTTGGTAGAATTGGTGTTAGGATGGATGAGACAAATTGGGGTTCTTTGCTAGATCTGATTCAGTAAAGGAAGTGGAGATTAATCACTGACAGAAAGGGACATCTCTATCACACTTCCTGAGGCTCAGGGTCTATTGTGGAAGAGGTGGAGGAAAGATTGTAAGAGCCAAAGGAAGGGTGGGACTGCTGACAATGCAACTTCCAGACACAAAATGGCCTTGATATTCATGACTTCACAGTGCCTGATAATACCTACACACAATGGAGGAAAAGATGATGGCATGGAACAAAGCAGAGAGTAATTGAGAGGGGAAGAAGAGAATGAGGGAGGGAAGGGAATCATAATGGTTTATGGTCTATAATTATGGAAACTATCAATAAAAAATAAAGTATACTAAAAAATTTTTTTAAAAGTATACTGTCTGGTCATGCTGGCACGTTGCATATGTATAATCCCAGCACTTGGGAGGTGGTGGCAGGATGGAGAACTCCACACCAACTTGGGCGACACAAGATATTTCAACACAAACAAACATGGCTGATGCCTTAATCCTAGTCCTCTGGGAAGATAGGACCATGAATTCACAGACAGTCTGGGCTATAGTGGGTTCCTAGCTACAAAATGAGATGCTGATTTAAAAAATAATAATTCTTTTTTCTTTCTTCATCGTTTATAGAAATAGTTTCTCTTTCATATGCTTCTTAGCTAGCTGGGCATTCCCCTGCCCCCCTGTTGATGTCATCTATGATGTCATGCAGGTGGTGACTATCCACAGTGTACCCCACAGACTGGGAAGTGCCCAGGATCTCTTTGATAGTTCCTGAAAGTTCTCTGGCCAAAGACCGGTGCTGCATTTGTCAGGCAATGTTGACAGTTTCATCGAAAGAAATGTTGCCTCTGTGTTTAATGCTTTTCTGCCCCTTGGTGGCTCCTTGAGGGCTCTGATGATCAGGGCAGAAGCAGAAGGTCTGACATCAGGGTCAGCTTCACTGTAATCCTCAGAGCCCTCCAATTGCCAGGTGCCTTGGTGATGTCATTACCAACCTTTTTTGAAGACTGACCCAGGGGCCGGGACCTCACCTCAGGTACATGACTTTTATCTCCTTGGGGTGGAACTTGGGTGGCAGGGTATGGTGTTAGATGAACCCAGATCCAGGACGACCAAAGCAAGTTGTACCTTAGCCTCCTCCAAGCTGAGTGATGAAAAAGGAAACCCAAAAGTTGCTATCAACTGTGGGAACAGTGTACAGGGCAAAACATTTCTCTCCCCACATCAAGACAAGTGGGTTCTTGTGCACCTTCCAGACAACTTCACCCAAGCGTTTCTTTCCAACAGCTATGCTGACATACCTCGATGCCCCAGGATTCTCCCTTTTGAACTGTATGATGTGGTCATTTTTCTGCTGGGGTGGTTACTGTGTTTTTGGTGAGTAGCTATAGAGCTGATGTCTTGCCAGCCTGCTTTCCCAGTCCTTTGGCTTCAGAGAGCATTTATTGTGTTGGGTTTCTATCCACCTGTGTTTGTTTCCTCACCTTTCAGTGTTCTCATGCACGGGGTTTACAGCTGGGTGTGGTGGGCACTCTGGAGGAAGAGCTTGGCACTCAGCCTAGGTGGGTAACCAATGGCTGGTTGGCTAAGAGACCTGCTCAGTGGAAATGAACCCATAGCTGGCACTGGGATCCAAAACAGAATCCTCTGGACACCAGGATCATGACACCATGTTCCTATGTAAGCCAGATGCACAAAGTGGCAAGATGATGCCCTGGCACATCCACTCCCTTCCTCTCCTTGCATACTGACCCAGCCTGCAGGTCAGTCAACGAAGACCCTAAGGGAGGGGGTGAGAATGAAAAAGACAAGAGACACGAAGAATGGAGACAAGACAGGTGTCTGATCAAGTCTCGATTTATTGGAGCTCAGGCAAATGCTTATAAACCCTCTCGCAGGAGGAAGTACGTGGATGCTTGTGTAGAAACTTGCATAGCTGCAACGAGGTCATATGATTTCTAGGCGGAAGCCTCGCAGGCGGAAAAAAGAAACAAGCAGAGAAATACAAACTTAGCTTTGGTTAGTAGAGAAAATGGCAGAGACCTTCAAAATGGCATCGATGCACTTAAGGCACAATAAGCAGCTCCCCACAGGTCCCCCTTTCTTATTATTTTGAATGGCAAGATGGGACTGTGCCTGTCTTAGGTTGGAACCCCAGAAATAAGCCTTATCCTTCAAGGATACAGGGATTCTACCATTCCTGCTCTGTCTTAGGTTGACTTGAATTCATCAGCAATCGAGCCCCCCCCCCCCCCCC
>PVHP010003163.1:46158-65992 GCA_004024765.1 Zapus hudsonius | reverse complement strand
ACTCAGGGGAAGTTAAGGAAAAAGGCTGGCCCCCCTTTCACAGATCCAAGCAGAGAGTTAACCCACCACCAGCAGCAAGCAAGCAAGCACACTCCAAACTGGAAAACAAGAGGAACTCCAGGCTTGAGCTCAGACTGCTTTTTGCATATGTATAGCTAGAATTCCCAGAAACACCTTAGGGCTGAACCCTAGGATCTGGCCAAGGTGACACACCTCCTTCAGCCAGAACTAGCTGGAGACAATTTATATTTATAATAAATTTTTGAATCTATTGGGGGACATTATTCAAACTACCACACAGCCCAGCAGTTATTTTATTTATGATAACTGTCATTTTCATCGTCGGCCATCTCAAGATTATGATAATGGACCTGGATAGGCTGCATCTTTATGGTGTCTATTTGTTGACGAAGGAAGGTCATTAGTTTGTTGAAAAGAAAAGGTCCTAGCGATAGCAAGATTAATAAGCCAAATAAGAGTCCCAACAAGGGAAGTAGGTAAGGCAAGACTCCATTTAGGCTGCTCCAGAGAGGATTGGAATATAGTTCCTTCCTATATTTCTCTCAGTTATTGAGAGAAATCCCTCTTTAATAACGTCTTTACTTAGTATCTTCCAAAAATACCATTCTTATTTTCCTTCATTAAGTTCCACTGAAATTTCTTCTTATTAAGCACATCATAACACATCTAGTATCTACAATTTCCTTTTATCCCCATTATATAGAGCCACTGTTGAGACATAAATTGAAAAGGGAAGTAGCCATAGAAGAGAGAATAAAAATTGATATCAGGTGTTTTTAATAACTTAATCATCTGATTTCCTTAAGAACAGCTCTATATTCTAAGCAAGCCTAATGATTGAACCTGTTTAAATATCCTTTTTCCTTAAGCCATATGTTGATTAATTTAGCTAGGACTAGAGTTAAGAGTCACTGAGCCAAAAACTATAACTGGAGTGATCAGGTCCAGTGGTAGCAGTGGTCGGTTTAGATGTTTTCACAAGCGGGAATAGTTGTACTCTGTTTTATAAAAAGTTAGGCTAGAGAATTTGTGGTGAGCCGTTCAGGCCGTAAGATGCGTCAACATTTGTTTTGAAGGTCTCTGCTTTTCCTCCTACTAATTAATGCTAAATTCCTATCTTCTGCCAAACCTTGTCTCGTCTGCCTGCAGACTTTTCTCCTAGAGATCATGACCCCTGCTGTGACCAAGTTACCTAGCAACCAGGTTGCTAATTCCCAGCAACCACCTTGCTCCACTTTGCTCCCCTGTATTTAAGGTGTTGCCTGCTTGTAATAAACTTGAGTTTGATCGGAATTCCGCCTTGCTCCCTCCCTCTCGTCTCTTGTCCCACCCATTCTCACCCCTTCTCCTAGGGCCCTCGCTATGACAGACCCGCGGGCAGGTAAGGACAAGATTTAGTACTTAAAACTGACTTGTGGTGGGCACTCTTTTTCTAAAGTTTGCTGCGACCAGTCTTTTTGACAGAACCCAAAATTAGTTTTCTTATTAAAAGATACCAAGCAAATATCTTTTGCAATTACTATATATAGTATAGAAATTTTTGTAATTGAAGCCTTTACCAAAATTTAGGAGATCCTTTTTTTCTAAGAATGCCAAATTAGTATAACCACTGATAAGTAACTCTAACCATTGAACAGCCTGATCCTTAACACACTTATAAGTAAAACACTTTCTAGGGGTATTCTCCCCTTTTGTTTTTATAAGCAAGCAGAAAACATATAGCATTAACAGTAGTCAATGTCTAACCATTGAGCAATGAGGAAAAAAAACCTTATCTTTCTCTTTTGACTCAGTTTACCCATACAATCATGGACTTTAGCACCTTAAAGAAGATATAAATCTCCTTGTGTTATTGTTTCCCTTACATTCATCATTAACCAGAGGGCCAGTCTGGTTTATGAGGAAGCATTGGGAAATGTGTCTGCTTCTGAGTCTATCTCCAAAAGAGCTCTGTTTTGGAGACAGAATCAGGCTGAGCACATTGATATGGATCTTTTTTATTGTTTAGTCCATGAGAGCTAGCCTATGTAGTTGGCTTATATAGAAAAACTGGCATCCAACACATATTTGTCTATAGAGCTTAGTCTCTCATCCTTTATAGAATTCAGAGAAATCATACCAAATTGACTTAACTTTCATCTAATAATAGAATATTCTAGTATCAAAAGAATTAGGTATTTCTTTGTATGTAACACCTTTATGAATATAATTTTAAGAAAACGGACAAACTATATAATACTTACTAGCATATATTTATAGATTTTTATAATCTATGGATATAAGATATCGCCTGTTGATGTATATTTTGAAACATTATTGGCAAAACATAATGATCTCTGAGACAAGCCATACTTTAACACATTTATCATATCTGAAAATGATCTGTTACCTTTAAAACCTTTTAATATATCTGATATTTCACCCCTGGTAGAATTTTCAAAACTGATTGAGGTTAACCTGAGAAAATAAAAGTCTGTATCATAGTTAAAATCAGAACATTGTACAATCAGAAAAGTCCCTTTGAATAACCCAGAAGGGGGAACCTTTCTATTAGTTCAGTAAATATATCTGTCATCCCCCTGCCTCAGCTGTTAAAATATCACATGTATCACAAGGCTTAACTCACTTTGAATGCTTTATGGAGAAAAAAAGCTTCACAATTTGACCACAAATCAAATTAATTGAATTTAAATTAAGCAATTTCTGTACCTTTCTTTTTTCTTTATTTATCAAGAATTTAAGTTCCCATTTATCTGAGTATGTCAGCAGTGCCTTTGTAGTGATCAGCTAAGACAGATTAGCATGGGGAAGGGGCCTCACAGTCACACCTCATTGCAGACATACCTTTTGCTGGCAGGTTGGAAGAGAAAATAAATTTTTTTTAGTATTACCCAAAAAAAGGGCAGAAACCCAAAATCATATCAGTAAAAAAAGCAAAAATCAATTTCTCCAGTTGCTGGTCTCTTTCAAACAAAAGACTGAGGACTGGGCCTCGGGAGCCTATGGTCTAGAACCCATTAGAAATCTGAGGGCACATGGCGGGCTGCCGGCACTTTATCTTGGCTGTGGGGGAGGGTCTTGCTTTAGAGAATTTTGGGTGGCTCCAACATTTTTTGAAATTAGATCTCCACCCTGCTGAGGTTTCCTAGCAGCCATGTGGCCTTGAGTTCGGCTGCAGAGAGTCCGAGCATAAAGCCTAGGGCACTAGGTGCCATCAGCCTGAAGCCTGCTCAGGAGGTTCTGATCCACAGCGCCTGCATCGGCTTGTGTCCCAGGGCAGCTCAGCATAGTGCCTGGATGTCTAAGGTCACTCCGCCTGCAGTGAGACATTTTTGTCCTTAGAGTCTCCATTCTTTGTGTCAATTTTTTAAAAAATATTTTATTTTCAAGCAGAGAGAGAGAGAACCAGGGCCACCACCTTGTGGGTCTGGCTTATGTGGGTCCTGGGGAATTGAACCCGGGGCCTTAGGCACTGGAGGCAAGTGCCTTAACCGCTGAGCCATCTCTCCAGCCCTCTTCGTGCCTCTTGTCCCTTCCATTCTCACCCCCTCCCTTAGGGTCTTCTTGACTGACCTGCAGACCGGATCATGTGGCGCCCAACGCGGGGGCCTGGTACAAGGAACCTGAGTCAAGAATGCTAATCGAGTAGTCTCAACAAATAGAGAAGAGAAAAAGGGCTCCCACGAGGGAACCTTCTACATGGAGCCAGGTGCGGATAAGTGATCAGGGATTATGGGACAAGAAATAAGTAAGCATGAATTATTTGTTGAAGGTTTAAAGGAGTGCCCTTGCAGTGGCTGGAAGTCCTAATGTGTCTATTATCTCTTTCTCTCTGCTTGCAAATAAACGTTAAAAAAAATTAATTCACTGATTTGCATGTCACTGGTTGTCATGGCTCTGGCACAAGAATGAGAAAGTAAAAGATGCTTCCTTGGGTGGTAGCTGCAGCCCAGAAAAACTGCTGGCCTTGGTGGGAGGACAGCCCTGGGCTTCTGAGAGGTTTGGTGATGATCAGAGGGAACCCTGGGCTTGAACTCCCAGCCAGAGGCAGGAGTTACTCCTGATCTTGGCTTATAAGCCCTTCTCTCCCATTTCCTTTTTGCTCTTTCAGTCTTTCTTTTCTATTGGTTACAGAAGACAGCTGGGTTGGCCTTGAATTCCTGATATTCCCCCTCCCCCTATCGCCAGGCAGGTTCTCACTCTAGCCCATTTGGACCTGGAACTCACCCTGTCGCCCAAAACTGGCCTCAAACTTACCTCACTCCTCCTATCAGTGGCTCCTGAATGCTGGGATTTCAGGCGTGTGCCACCATGCCTGGCACTTTCAGCTTCCCAGCTAATCCCTGAGGGTGGACCCTTCACCTGCCTTCCTACCTAGCATATCAGGGAGGGTGGGTGTTTCCCATCTTTCTGTGTGGCCACTAACTGACCAACCCTGCAGCTAAAATTAGATGAATACTGACTTAGAATAACCTTATGGTGATTTATTCTTTGTTTTTCAAGGAAGGGTCTCGCGCTAGCCCAGGCTAGCCTCAAACTCATGGCAAACCTCCTATCTCTGCCTCCAGAGTGCTGGGATTAAAGGTATGCGCCACCACGCTCGGCTTCATTGATATATTTTTAATACAATGAAGAAATAGAACTTAAGTACAGGATTACTTTTCATGAGGGGATGGACTGTTTTTCATCTTTGTTTCCTTCAAGTTCAGTACAAAAAGCAGGTCACACTGAAATACTGTAGGCAATCACCCCCATTTCTGGAATGTTTTCTTAGACTTTTGGATATGCAGCACTTACTGAAATTTCTTGACAAAGGCAGCACTTTTAAGAAAGCTTACAATTAGGCCCTGTGCCATCCAAAATTCTGTTAATTCCTCATGGACGTTTTTTGCCATCATCACAAAAGATAGCTGAATAAATAGCATCACCGTGCTTTGCTGTGGCACAGGGAGAAACTCGAGTGGAATTCACTAGCAGCATCAAGAGTTTCAGCTTTAGAATTGAAAGTCGGGTACAAGTTACATGCTTAGTTCTAGAAAACGTGTGCAGTATGTTCATAACGATGGCTGTGCTTGCCACACAGTGCCTTCTTGACTTGAAATACTGCCAATGTGTCTGTCGTGCATGCAGACGGAACTGAGTTGCCCTCTACCTGCCAGTTCAAAAGTTCAGTCTGTTTTCATATAGAATATATATACTTACAAAATCCAGTCTCTCCACCAGTCTTCCTCGGATTCAGCCTCTTCAGATACTCTCGTTCTGTGCTCTGCCCTGAGGACACAGAGATACTACTCGGACAGGAGCATGTCTCATGCCAATCCTGAGTCCACTTGGTACTGTGTTTGTTGACAACACTATCTCTTAGTGTTGTAAACTCCACTGAAAACATTAGTCTCATAAAAAGTATCAAAAAAAAAAAAAAGCAGGCTACAAATCACACAAGGAACTAGCAATTGAAATATTTATTAATTCAGGATATGAGTTCTTTAGAGGGTAGTTATGTTAATATTGAATGTTTTCAATTCCTTGTGGGATAACATTTGACAAACAGTATGATTATAGACTGTACAATTTACAAACAAATAAATATGATTAGTAGCTGACTCCAAACTTCCTCTTGTTTATTGGTTTGATGATGATTCATTAAGAAACATCTAAAAGGAGAAAAAATACACAAGCATATTTTATGAGTGTCAGTTTTTAAGCAGAAAATTATAAGATAAACTGCATAACTTAGACTTGATAGTGTTCTAATCTACATAGGGGACAAGACAGAGGACTCGTCAGTTAAGAGTGCTTCCTTTCAAGCATGAGGGCCTGGGTAGACCCACATGTGCAGCTGGGCATGGGCACTATCATCTGTAACTCCAGAAACCCAAGAATTAAGGCAGCTTGCAAAAGTTCCATGATCAGGAAGAGATCCTAGTTCAACTAAGAATGAGTAGAAGAGCAATGGAGAGGGACCCCTGATATTTTGCTCTGGTGACTGAAGGCAAGCACACCCTGCTATAGGTGAGCAACCCCCCCCCCACACACAATATCTACATATAAAATTATCTCACTCCTTAAGACAAATGTGTCTAGAGAGAAATATATTTTAAGGGCTGCAAGTTTGTTCTCTGAATTAATATGCTACCTATAAAAAAAACTTATTTGGAGAGATGTTTCAGTGGTTAAGGTGCTTGCTGCAAATCCTAATGACCCGGGTTCAATTCCCCAGTACCCACATAAAACCAGATGCACAAAGTGGTGTGCATGCATCTGGAGTTCATTTACAGGGGCTAAAAGCCTTAGCATACCCATTCTCTCTCTTTCTCTCCTCAGAAATAAATATAATATTAAATTAAAAAATAAAAACCTTATTTATAAACCAGGCATGGTGGTGCATGCCTTTAATCTCAGCACTTAGTAGGCAGAGGTAGAAGGATCACTGTGAGTTTGAGGCCAGCCTTGGATTACAGGTCAGCCTGGGCTAGTGAGACCCTACCTCAAAAACAAACTAAACATTTATTTGCATGCATGTGTGTATGGATGCACCAGGGTCTCCTGCTGCTTGAAAAAAATGCTAGATACTTGTGACTCTTTACATCAGCTTTTTGTGGGTGGCTGGGGAATTGGAACCCTGGGCCATCAGGCTTTGCAAGCAAGTACTTTTAACTGCTGAGCCGCCTCCCCTGCTCCTAAGCTCCCTTTCCTTATAAAGAAATGCTCTGCTGCTATTGTCAGTGTAGGCTGGTGGCACTGCTGAGAGATGAAAGGGCTCTAACATCAACAAAGGATTCAGGGTTGGATGGCATCATAGGAAGGTGGCAAACCTTGCAGATACTCCTGAATCATCATGTTAGAGTGGACTCCTGCTTACAAAACCCTGGATAGGTGCAGAAGAGTTGATGTGTCACACTGGCAGCCTCATGCATCTTGTGTGAACTGTGTGTCCTGATGCCGAGTGATGGATTTAGACCATCTAGTTTGTGCAAATACACTCTGATGTGATGTTTACACGTTTCTCAGAACAAAGCCCCATAGTTAAGTGATGCATGATTGTTCTCTCGCTCTCTCTCTCTCATAAAACTCATTTACTGCTAGGACAGTAGAAAAGGCTGTGTTAATCTCAAAACCGTAAAAATAGAAATGTGTCGGGTTTGAACAGACAATTATTAGCTGGCTTTACCTGCAGGATTTCAGAAGGTGCTGCATCTGGTGGTACAGGTTTCCCACAATGCTTTGCATATTCAGTTATAAAGGCTGATGCTTCATCTAAACTGTGGAAGCACAAAGGATGAGACAGGCATGAGGATACCCATGTGGTAATCAATACCCTTCTGATTGCCATGATGGCTTCATAGTTGTATGCAGATGTTAAAATCTATCAAATTGGTCAGGCATGGTGTCTCATGTCTTTAATCCCAGCACTTGAGAGATAGGTAGGAGGATTGCTGTGAGTTCAAGGCCAGCCTGGAGCTACAGAGTTCTAGGTCAGCCTGGGCTAAAAGCGAGACCCTACCTTGATCAAAAAAAAAAAAAGTATCAAATTGTATGTATGTGCAGTGTAAAAATTGTACCTCAAAAACTGACACTATCTGGATGTGGTGGGCATGATGGTGCCCGCCTTTAATAATCCCATGTAGGAGGATCACTGGGAGTACAAGGCCACCCTAAGACTACATAGTGAATTCCAGGTCAGCCTGGGCTAGAGTGAGACGAGACCCTACTCAGAAGATCCTCCCAAAATGCTGGGATTATAGGTGTGCGCCACCACTCCCGGCTAGACTCCTAACCAGAACCATTCTGTCTGAACGTTCCCTTGTTAGTGCCAGCATATTCTTCCTTCTCTCCATATTGGTTCTTGGCTCTATCTAAAATAATGAGTTGTCACACAAAGCGCTCTGACAAGCATCTAAGGAAGGTACTGTAATTTAGGGCTTGGGGCAGTTCTAGGAGATTCCTATTCTGAGGGTCCAGATAACCTACTTGTCTATTTTCAAGTTCATATGCCAAGGGTTTGAGTTGCGAGAGAATGAATTTTCTGGGAACGTGGGATAATATGGGTTAGTACAACCCATAGTATTTAATAACAACCACACAGCTCTCTAATTGTTTGGTACTTTTTCTCCAAAATAAAGATGCATTTTAAGGAAATTCTATAGTAAGATGACCCCTCCCATCACTTTAATGAACTTACCTTACTTCATTTGCCAAATAGTTTACAAGTTCCGTGATTTTGTTGGTATTTATCACATGCAATCTCAACATCTGAAAGTACTTTGTCTTTGCCAAAATCCCAAACTCCTTTTTACTTATGACGTTATTCAGAATCAAACTTGTGATCTATAGAGTGACAGGTATCATTCGATTAAACATGTATTTAATTCCAAGCCTTTATTCAACCAAAAATTTCTAACAGTCAAAAGCTGAATTATTGGCTTTGAGACTAAGCCTTCTTTCTGAAGGGGCGGGGAGGGCGAGGGCTTGGCCCACTATGAGGAAGATCTGATTTCAATTACAAGCCTTTACAGGAATGTTTTTTCAACTGGATACACAGTACAAGGCAGGCACGGTATCTGCCTTTTGTGTTTTGTTGTTCTGGAAAACAAATTCAGGATTTTGAGTATTCCAAGCACTGTGTCCTGGTGCCTGTTTATTTTTTTTTAAATGAATTATTTTAGCTTAGATTTTAATGAAGATAATTTTATTGGGGGGGGGAAATAATTACCTTCTGAGATCAAAATTTTCACAGTAAAAATGAAATTGCCTCTTACTTGATGTGAAAATCCTGCTAGTGGCCCAGTACTCATATGCTCTTCTAATTGCTGCAAAATGGTGTGTGCATTGCATGAATCTAGAATATTCTGGAAGGAAATCAAAACATAATTTACAACAGTATTATTAGAAGCAATTTCTATCAAGTCTGTAAGGTTTTCCTTTTAAAATCTGGAGTATCTTAATTCTTTAGGATTTTTAAGTTTCTTGAAACAAGGGGGAAAATGTGTTTTAGAACCGTTTGTTCAAACAGCAAGAACCGTCTGTCAGACATTTTTCATTGTTGAAGTGCCAAAGGAATCTATTTAAATACCAGAGTGCTGAAAAGCAACGAGATGTGTTTATGAATAATCAAAAGTCAAAGACAAACACAGATGGTTTTGAAAAAATGTAATTAATAGATAAAGTTACATAAAAAACATGCATATTCATTTATATAGATTTCTATTATCTTATCTATGGAGGAAAATAACCGTAAAACATTTCAAAATGCTTTGCTCAATCTGTTCCTGTATTAAGGGAAATGAGAATTAGTTATTTTCAAAAGTACTATCTTCAAGCTGTTCTTGTCTTTGATAAATACCCACCCATGAAATCTGACTCGCTTGCTCTTGCTCTGATCTCTCACATCTACTTGCTAAATTGGGATGGTCCATCTTTCAATTTCATTACCTCCACCCTACCTTGGGTACTTATACTTCTGGTCTGGTTTGTTTGGTTTTGTTTTTTTCAAGGTAGGGTCTCACTCTAGCCCAGGTGGACCTGGAACTCACTCTGTAGCCCCAGGCTCGTCTCAAATTCACAGGGATCCTTCTACCTCTGCCTCCCGAATGCTGGATTTCCATGGCCCAGCTACTTGCAGGTCTTTATGGCTGGATCAAGAGAGTTGTAATCTAAATGCAACAGCTTTCCAGGAGTTTTCCTTTTTGCCATCTTCTCTAAAATTGGTGCCTTCGGGCTGGGGAAATGGCTCAGTAGTTAAGGTGCTTGCCCACAAAACATAAAAACCTGGGTTTGAGTCCCCAGTACCTATGTAAAGCTGGGAGCAGTGGTGCATGTATCTGGAGTCTGTTTGCAGAGGCTAATGGCTGGCGCACCCATTCTCTCCTCTCTCCCTTTCCCCCTCTCTCCATCATTCTCCTTTGCTCTTCCAAGAAAATCAATCACCTCCCACAAGTGGGAAAGAAGGTGCTCAGTGGAGGGCTTAGCAGAGGAGGAAAAAGAAAGGCAGGAGGATAGGACTGTAACTGTGGATGTTGTCAATCAAGAGTTCCTAAAAAAGAAATTAGGAAAGACAATCCAGTTGGCCAGAGTGAGCAAGCTCCAACCTGGCAGTGAGAGAAGACGAGACTGAGACCAAGTGTGAGATCAAAGAACGATTCCTGAATACCGAAACAGGTCTAGTGGGTCTGCAGCAGCCCAGGAGTGTGTCAAGGTTATTACGAAGCTGCAGAGAACAGGTGAAAGTAGGACATCAAGAACTCTGAGAGCCGTAAGGCCACCGGGACCTGGTTCTATTACAGCAGAGCAACGGCATGATCAGACTTGTGTGTCAGATGATCTGCCTGTGCGGGGCATAGAGGATTTATACAGGGGCATGTTAGGAGGCTGCTCTAAGTCGGCAAGGTGAATGCTGAGGATGACCGGCATTAAATAAGGGCACATGCCACATGGCAATGTCTGATGTTGGCAAAGCTGCTGGAAAGAAAGGGGCCTCCTCCAATGTGACTTGAGGTTGTTCTCAGATGTGAGGTTTTGGAAATATGGGAATATGTAACAAAGAACATCAAGATAGCTATACTCTTTGAATTTATCTTATGTGAAAATGTGCAATTCACCTCATGAGAGAAAAATATTGAAAACAAACTAAAATATCTAACATTGAAGAGCAACTGAATATATGTACCAAGCAACAATATCACAACTTTTCTCCTTGATAAGCTCTTCTTACAAACATTCATAAAAGCATGTAAGGAATGAGTTCCCCAAATGAAGTAATTACATAATAAAATTTTAATACAATAAAAACAAAAGAATAAGGTTCAGCCAGGCATGGGGGCACATGCCTTTAATTCTAGAACTTGAGAGGCAGATGTAGGAGGATCACCATGAGTTCAAGGCCACCCTGAAACTAACTACACAGTGAATTCCAGGTCAGCCTGGGCTAGAGTGAGACTCTACCACAAAAAAAAAAAAAAAAGAAAAGAAAAGAAAAAAACGAATAAGGTCCAACCCCATTTTAAGTTTAAGACAACCTTCAGCTGGGCTTCTATCTGTCTGCCTTACACACCACTCAGTCTTCTGCCTCACCCATACTTATCATGAATACCATGAGGCATTCATGCTTTATAGGTTCAGTGAAAAGAAAATGCAATCTTTCACTAGGGCCATAAAGTGCAACATACCTTAATTTGTTGGTGTCTTTTTTCTGAGTGGGGCATGAGTATCAAACATGCCAGTGCAAATGCTGGAAGCTCTAACTGGACGTACTGCCTGGCGACTCCCACCAGGTTAAGATCATCTGAAACTGGACATCTTTGAGAGAGCACATTAGTTAATAAATAACCTGACAGATTGGCCAGATTAGGTTGGCTTTCCCAACTTTCCACAGAACTTACCTGACCACACTTTCAATAACCTTAAACACCTAAGTGTTGGTACCTAAGAAATGCTTAATAATGAAGAACTCGAGTATTTGATAGCACTCTACCTAGAATAAAATAAACTATCCACAGGAACATGATCTGCCACCATGATTATGTCTGGATGCCTGTGGATGCATAAGATCAATTCTAAAAAGACTCAAAATCCATGTGACAATACCATAGGATTTAAATAGGATAGAAATGGTGCTCTACAGAAATCCAGAGACTCTTAAAACCTCAACAGTAAAGCAGAACTAAAACTCACCCACCATGACTCAGGGACCTGAGCGGAAGAGGGGGCGGAAAAATTGTAAGAGCCATGGTGAGGGAGAATATCCAGAGCCATTGTCCCCCTCAGCAACACACACAAAGAAAAAAAAATCTGGCCCTCTCGTACAATCCATAACCTCCAG
This sequence comes from Zapus hudsonius, assembly GCA_004024765.1. Taxonomy (NCBI): domain Eukaryota; kingdom Metazoa; phylum Chordata; class Mammalia; order Rodentia; family Dipodidae; genus Zapus; species Zapus hudsonius. The sequence continues at coordinate 54,153 of PVHP010003163.1, read as the reverse complement.
CAAGCCCACTGAGGAGGGTCCCCAGCAGGATGGGGACAGGAAGGAGGGAAACGGGCGTACCATCATAAGACTTACTCATGCAATATATCTAATTATTGATAATATCGAAAAAATTATCAGAGTGCTGGAGAGATGGCTCAGCAGTTATGGCACTTGCCTGCAAAGCCTAAGGACTCAATTTACCAGTACCCACAAAAGCCAGATACACAAAATGGCACATGTATCTGGAGTTTGCAGCAGCTAGAGGCCCTGGAACACCCGTTCTCTCTCTCTCTTCTAAGCTCAGAAATAATTAAATAAAGAAGGAAGGACGGAAGGAAGGGAGGGAGGGAGGGAGAGAGAGAGAGAGAAAGAGAGAGAGAGACAGAAAGACAGACAGACAGAAAGAAAGAAAGAAAGAAAGAAAGAAAGAAAGAAAGAAAGAAAGAAAGAAAGAAAGAAAGAAAGAAATGGCGCTCTAGACTTATATCTACAGTAGGCTCTGATTTCAGAGAACGCTTAGTGAACAGCCGCTCATAGGAGCCTGGGAAGCACCATACATGGAAAGTGGACAGCGCAAGGATAACAGACATATTTTATTTTACACTTTTTATTGACAGCTTCCATAAGTCTAGGCAATAAACCATGATAATTCCCACCCCCATTCTCCCTGTCTCAAATCCAACAACCATCATATTTTATTAAAATAACTGTTACAGCGCTGGAGAAGATGGCTTGGTGGTTAAAGCAATTGCTTGCAAAACAGAAGGACCCAAGTTTGATTCCCCAGTACCCATGTAAAGCCAGATGCACAAGGTAGCACATGTGTCTGAAGTTGATTTGTAGTGGCTAGAGGCCCTGGTGTGCCCATTCTCTCTGTCTGCCTCTTTCTTCCTTTCTCTCTCAATCAAATAATAAATATTTTTTTTAAAAAATCCTAATGACCTGGTTTCATTAGGTGCCCACATAAAGCCAGATGCACAAAGTGGCACATGCATGTGGAGTTAGTTTGTAGTGGCTAAGAGGCCTTAGTGCTCTCTCTCTCTGCTTGCAAATAAATAAAAACTTTATCTTCCCAACAAAAAGGAATTGCAATAGTCCTTCCTCATCAGCCAGGGCTCTAATGTCAAGACTGACAGTAGATGCGCAGTAGAAACTGTGGACAGTACCAAATTCATGTGTTTTTTCCTATGCATACACACTTGTGATAAAGTTTAATGTGCAAATTAGGTACGTTAAGATAATAGTAACTAATAATAAAATAATCATAATAATACACTGTAATAAACGTGTTAGCATCACCATGTTTGCTCTATAGGGCCATTAATATGTAAAAGAAGGCTTAATTAAACACAAAAACCATGATCCTACCACAGGTGATCTGATAACTAAGAAACTGCCAAAGGATTAATAGTCCAATACAGCATGGGCATGCTGGACACAGGTGGGAAGGCACTATGAATGGTGGACAGTCTAAAACACAAGAACTGTTTCTGAAGCTAAGCATGGTAACTCATAAGTGTAATCTCAACACTTGGGAGGTGGTGGCAGGAGGCCGGCCTGGGCTATATGAAACTATGGTAACACAATAAAAAAAGCTGGGCATGGTGGTGCACATTGTTAATCCCAGCACTCGAGAGGCAGAGGTAGGAGGATCACTGTGGGATTGAGGCCAGCCTGAGACTACAGAGTGAATTCCAGGACAGCCTGAGCTAGTGAGTAGAGTGAAACCCTACTTTAAAAAAAAAAAAAAAAAAAAGTGGCTTCCAGCCACTACAAATTGAGAGAGAGAGAGAGAGAGAGAGAGAGAGAGAGAGAGAGAGAGAGAGAGAGAAAGGTTTCTGAAATTTTCTATTTAATATTTTCAGATTGGCTAACAGCAGAAAACTGAAACCACAATAACCAAACAATGAATAAGGTGAGTCTACTGTGCTCAGAGATGTTTGTGTATTAGAAAGAAATTCTATAAGCCTTATGCTTGACTTTCTTGGTAGGAGACATTTACTTACTCTAGGACAGCGATGAGACTCTCACAACAATCAGATAACTGACTGGATCTCAAAGGACTGGAAGCTGAAGATGAAAAATAATGATATACATAGGCATTCAAACTTCAAAATGCTACTGTCAGGCAGCTCAAACACCTGTCGTCCCAGCACTTAGGAGGCTAAAATAGAACTGAGAGGTCCAGGCTAGCCTGAGCTATAGTATGAAACCTTGCTTCAAATGGCTCAGCGGTTAAAGACACTTGCTTGCAAAGCCTACTGGCCTGAGTTCAATTACCCATTAACCACGTGAAGCCAGTTACATGCTTCTGGAATTTGCAGTGGCAAGAAGCACTGGTGCACCCATATTCTTACACACTCTCCGGGCTGGAGATGGAACTCAGAGGTCCAGTGCTTGCCTAGCATGCACAACCCCTAGGTTCAATTCCCAGTATCACAGAAACAAACTTAACCAAAATGCCACAGTCAGTGTTCCAACAGAAACATACCTGAGAGTAGAGGTATCTGGATCACATGCTGCCAGGCTTTGCAGAAGTAGGTAACCTGTGGAAGCAAGGGCGTTAAAGAATTCACATCTGGGATATTAGAAACTGTTTACAGACATGGAAATGCGATTTAAAGCTTACATTCTGGAAGCTAAGACCAAAATTATGAATTTCCCTGTTTGAGATAATTAAGGTTCTAGAATAATTTTCATTTCGGGATCTTTTTACATAACCCTAGCTGGATTCATTATTGTTTCATTTGAAACAAAGTATCAGAACTGGATTCAGAAAACAAAATGAATACTAATCCTATCATGTGTCATATGTGCCAGGGCCACAGGAGTGGAGAAGGGGACAAGAAAAAGAACCTCAAGAAAATGAAGAAGCAAGGAACATATACTTTTATCAACAGGATTGATTGAACCTGGGGCTAGAGATGGCTCAGTAGTCAAAAGCGCTTGCTTGCAAAGCCTACTGGTCTGAGTTCAATTCCTAAATAACACACATAAGCTGGATGCCAAAAAAGTGGCACAAGACTCTGGTGTGCCCACCCTCACATGTAAATAAGTTAATTTTTTAAAATGTCCACCAAATGTCCAACTTCCAAATAAGTAAAGTGAGGTATATATAGTCTACCCTATGGATCCTTGGGTTTTGCAGCCATGAAAACAAAGGACAGAATATATTAAAAATAAAACTGAGATGATGAGACTATTTCAAAAGAAAAAAGTGCCTGAATTGAACACGTGTAGGATTTTTCTTTAAGACTAGGGACACTTATATACACACCGATTTACATGGTTAGACATTATAAGTAATCCAGAGATGACTTACAGAGGATGTGCGTAAGTTAAAGGAGACACCATGCCATTTTATATGTAAGGATGGTGGTGCCTAAAACTAATCCCCGTAGATACAGGGTTCACTGAACATGCACACAACAGAACAGTGCTTGGTAATATAAGAAATGAAGTGCTGCCCAGTGTGGGGCGCACGCCTTTAATCCCATTAATGGGTAGGAGGACAGAACAGTGCTTGGTAATATAAGAAATGAAGTGCTGCCCAGTGTGGGGCGCACGCCTTTAATCCCATTAATGGGTAGGAGGATTGCTGTGAGTTCAAGGCCAGCCTGAGACTACAGAGTGAATTCCAGGTCAGTCTGAGCTAGATCAAGAAAAACAAAACAAAACAAAAAAAAAAAAAAACGAAAAAGGAAGGAAGGAAGGAAGGAAGAAAGAAAACAGTAAAATGGGAGACTGGTTAATAATATCCAACGGACATGAGATTTTGTTTTGTTTTTTGAGTTAGGTGTCTCTCTATCACAGGCTGACCTGGAACTCCTAGGCTGGCCTCAAACTCACAGTGACCCTCTGTGGTAGTTTGAATAATATCCCCCAATAGAATTTATTATAATTTTGTTTATTAAATTGTTAATTGTCTCCAGGCTTCTGGCTGAAGGAAGTGTCACTCTGACCTAGCCTCCTGGGGACTGGCCCTTTCTAAATTGGATGCAAAATACTAGGGATAGATATGCAAAAGAAAAGCCGGAACTCCAGGTCTGGCAGTTCTGTATTTTGTGAATTACAGTGTGCTTGTTTGCTTCTGGAAGTGCTGGGCTGTCTCTGTCTCTGCTTGGATCTGTGAAAGCAGGGCCAGCCTTTTTCCTTAACTTCCCGAGTCTGTTACTTCAATAAATACTTTCTTCCCCAAAATTGTGCCTGGTTTGTAGATTCATCCCAGCGATGTGTGGCTGACTACAACACCCTACTACCACTGCCTCTCAATTGCTGGGCGTGCACCAATATGCCTGGTTTTAATTTTTGTTTCTATAAATATTTATTTATTTGACAGACAGAAAGAGGGAGGGAGAGTACAGAGTATACCAGAGACTCTTGCTACTTCGAATGAACTCCAGGTGAACGCACCACTTTGTGCATCTGGTTTGACATGGGTGTTGGGAATCTGAACCCAGGCTTCCTGACTTTGCAAGAAGTACTTTTAACCACAGAGCTATCTCCCTAGCCCCCCAACCCCCTGACTTTTGAGATAGGGTTACACTCTAGCCAAGCTGACCTGAAACTCACTTTGTAGTCCATGCTGGCCTCAAGCTCACCTCCAGTCTTCTACCTCAGCCTCCTGAGTGCTGGGAATGTAGGTGTGAGCCACCACACCCAGCTGAGGTTTCTTTTTGAGGTGAGGAAAACCATCTAGTATCAGCTAACAGTGATGGTTGTACAACTTTGTAAATCAACTAAAAACCACTTAATCATACACTTAAACAGGTGACTTTCACCTTAACGAAAAAGATCTATTATGTTCTAAGGTAGAACAATCTCCCAGATACTACATGAAAATAGCATTGTCCATTACATGACTGCATTTATGTGGACCAAGTATGTGAGTATAACACATACATACATATGAATGTTCTAGAAGGATGCACAAGAAGTTGTAAATAGTAGTTATTTCTGGGAAAATACTATGAAGAGAAACAGTAAAGGAAAATTTTTATGTTTGACTCAGCATATATTCATACTATTTTAATTAAACTAGGAATAAATCACCTACTTCTATGTAATGATTATATGGGTGTACAACTTGTGAAATTTGGAAAAGACATGGTCTCTGACTTTAAATTTCTTCAAGTTCCATGAGAAGGTATTGGAGGTGTAATTAAATAGCACTGCGACAGGTGTTAGAGAAGAGCCAAAGTGTTTTGCAAACACAGATGACGGCACAACTCATGAGAAGCCCAGAGAGTGTGGAAGGGGAATTTGTCTTCCAGGAGGAGAGATATGAATTGAGGGTCTGAACATCGTCCTATAACTAACCTGTTCTTGCTTCATTGAGGAGCCATCAGCTTAATGCAGTATACCTAGCCACAAAGCCACCAGATGCAATGATTAAATTCAATGAAATTGACTTTAAAAAATACATACCTGCCATAATGAACGAACACTAGAAATGGCTTTTAAAACTTTTCGTAGATAGGTAATCTATAAAAAGAAATGCAATGTAAAAATTCTAAAAGTCACCAAAATGGTTAAGTTTCAACATAAAATATTGGACTTGAAATGTTCCAAAAGGAGTAGCTATAAAAATCAGCCTTCCAGGGTCGGGAGATGACCCACTGGGTTAGAGTGCCCACACACTAGTACCAGGACCTCCTTTACCCTGAGTTCCATTCCCTAGCATCCGTGTAAACAGCTGGGTGTGGCTGGGGGAGCAGAGGCAGGAGAATCATGGGCTCACTGGTCAGCCAATCTCACCAAAATCTGAGCTCCAGGCTCAATGAGAACTGTCACGAGGAAACATGAGCAACAGAACGGGACACCCCACCTTCTCCTCTGGCTCTGCATGTGCACACATAGGGTGCACACACGAGTACTCCCCCTTCACCATGCACTCCATACCACACACATACACATCATATGTAAGTACACACAAAAGTTTAAAAAATTAATCTTTTGTGAGAACTCCTAGGCAGGTTCACTTACACACACGCACATATCAAAATAAATAAGTAAATCAGTAAATAAATTGAAACAGAGAATCTTTCATTTATTTCCAGTGCAATGAAGGTCCCTTGTGTTTAAGTCTCTTGACACCCGGCAGGAAGCCAATAGGAGTGGCCGTTCTCCCCTGCTCAGTAACAAGCACCAGGTGGGTGCACATGGGGTTCTGGGCATGGACTTCAAGGAGCCCTCAGTCTAACTTACCATGTTGAAGCCAAGAAGCTTTTGCAAGAGTCCATTCCAAAGCTGCAGGTCATAGATTTTGTATTCTAAACAAAGTTCTGCCACCAGTCTTACTGCCTGAAGCCAAAACACCAACAAGAAAACATGAGCAACACAATGTAAAGGAAAAACACCATGCTGCCTAGAGAAATAGTGAGTCCAACAACTTGAGAAGGCAGAGCACTCAAGTACAAAATATGTCTAGAATCTATAAATGGCCATTCCTTTGTTTTAATGAAGGACTCCATTTTCGAATTAAAGAAACAAAGAGATACTCATTTTGCCTTCTACCCAAGAGCAGTTTGCTAATTGTTCTCATGCCTGTCATGGGTTCCAATTACCCCAGAGACTAAGTTCCCAAAGGCAGCTAGGTAGAAGAGAAATGACAGCCCTCTATTTAGAAGGGTAGGTGATCTATCTGTCTGGATGAGGACAGGCCTCAGAAGGGAGAACTAAAACACTCCTTTGCAGGGATGAGTGTACCTCATGTCTTTTAAGAGAGAACAGAAGATGACCTTCCAAATCGCCGCACCCATCTACACACCAGGACAGAGGAGGAGAGATTTAAGGGCAGTGGACTGGCTGGATAAAGGGTCTCCAGGAACTTGAGGGGTGATGAGTGACTGAGTGGCCAACTCTGCACATGTGAAGACAGAAGCCCCACACCACCCAAGTGACTACATACCATAGGCTCATGGCTGTGGTTTTTCCACAAGCCCTTGATCATTCCTTCTTTAGGACTGTTACAAAATAATTCGTATGTGATGGGGATATTCAATGTCTCAAATGATGCCAGAAAAGTTATACATTTCAAATAGGATCTAGAAAACAGAAGCGTTTATAAGAATCACTCTTCTTTGTTTTTAATTTTTTTGAGGCAGGGTCTCACTCTAGCCCAGGCTGGGTTGGAGCTCACTCTGCAGTCCAAGCTGGCCTCAAACTCACAGCAATCCTCCTACCTCAGGCTCCCAAATACCATACCTGGCCCAAGAATCATTCTGATAGAGCATAATTACATTTAAAATAAAAGCCATCACAAGAAATGAGGCCAGTTTGTTGTTATATGTTCATTTTCGTATTTGGGCTTCCAACCACATTCACAGGATTTATTAGATAGAAATCAATTTCAGCAACATTGTAGAAGAGGAGGCAGAAACAATGTGTGAACCTGAGAGAGGGATGGAGTACCCCCACCCCCATGAAGGAACTGGTACATTCATGACCTCACAGTCACTACATGAATAAGACCTGTAAAATACGAAACCCATCAACATTTTGACATAGATAATGGAAGAGTTAAAAAAAAAAAAAAAGCACGAATGAGACATCAAAATATAAGAGGAAGCCAGGTGTGGTGGCGCATGCCTTTAATCCCAGCACTCAGGAGGCAGAGGTAGGAGGATCACCATGAGTTCAAGGCCACCCTGAGACTACTTAGTGAATTCCAGGTCAGCCTGGGCTAGAGCGAGACCCTACCTCGAAACCCCCCCCCCCCCAAAAAAAGAGGAACTACATGGGAAGAGGAACAAGTTCACTAGAACCGGGAGGGATAGGAGAATAATGAGGATAATGGAAGGGAGGGGATTATGATCAAATTACTATATGTTCATGTATTAAAATTCTTGATTAAAAAAATGGAAATAGCCAGGCATGGTGGCACATGCCTTTAATCCCAGCACTGGGGAAGCAGAGGTATGATCATCACTGTCAGTTCAAGGCCACCCAAAGACTACTTAGTGAATTCCAGGTCAGCGTGGGCTACAGTGAGACCCTACCAAAATACCGGGG